>QLOD02020040.1:17475-29390 GCA_003260245.2 Sideroxylon spinosum | reverse complement strand
TATTTTCTTGGACTTCAAATTAAGCAAACTAAGGAAGGCATCTTCATAAACCAAGCCAAGTACATAAAAGATCTACTTAAGAGGTTTGGAATGGAAAATGCAAAGCCTATTAGGACCCCTATGAGTTCTTCAACCAAACTTGACAAGGATAAAAATGGTAAGAAAGTTGATGAAAAACTTTATAGAGGCATAATTGGCTCACTTTTTTACTTAATGGTAAGTAGACCCGATATTATGTTTAGTGTATGCATGTATGCTAGATTTCAATGATTGTGGTTAAACGTATTTTTAGATATCTATTAGGAACGCCTAATTTAGGATTATTTTATCCTAAGAACATTTGTTTAGATCTTATTGGTTACTCCGATGCGGACTTTTCCAGATGTAAAATTGATAGGTAAAGTACTAGTGGAACTCGTCAATTTCTAGGTCATTCACTTGTGTCATGGTTTAGCAAGAAACAAAATTCCTTAGCTTTATCCACCGCAGAAGACGAATATATTGCGGTCGGAAGTTGTTGTGCTCAAAATTTATGGATGAAACAAAAATTAGAAGATTTTGGACTCTACTTTGGCCATATTCCAATTAATTGTGATAACACTAGTGCTATCAATTTATCAAAGAATCCCATTCAACATTCTAGGACAAGCACATTGAAGTTAGACACAACTTTCTTAGAGATCATGTTCAAAAAGGTGATATTACTCTTGAATTTGTTGGGACAGAAAATCAAAATGAGGATAGATTTTGTTATATTCGTAGGGAACTTGGTATGTCTAATCCAATATGATATTGATTTAATCTCCTTATGTGGTTATTGATGCATATATTTAGGGGAAGAATTATGACTAATTTTATTTTTTTTCTCCTAATAATATTTTTGATGATGTCAAGGGGGGGAAAAAGATAAAATATTGATGATTGAATGAGCTTATATAGACAAAATATTGATGATTGAATGAGCTTATATGAATAGAATTCTTTTTGATTTGTGTCTTTTGAAAATTTAAGTTTTAGATAATCAATGGTTTGCCATCATAAAAAAATGGGAGATTGTTGACCCAAGATTCATAAACTTAGTTTTATAATTGATTTTGATGATAACAAACATTGAATTGAATTTGCAGAATTAATTTTCGAATAGACATTGTATGAAATGTTACAATTTATTTTAATTTGACAAATTCAAGATAAACTGCTTGGAAGGTATTGATATTATTTTTCATATATTTTTACATAATCTGGATGATGAAATAAATGAATTTCAAAGTTTGGAGTAATGGAAACTAAAGAAAGATGAAGATTTGAAGGTTAACTCGTTTGAACAGCCAAATCAGACATATGTTGGTATATTGATGATATGAGAAGATCTAATGGTTCAAATTGCATGAAATTTAACTGTACTAAACTAGACTTCCATATCTACAACGTTTTCTGAGTAATATTTTTGTGGATATAAAGGGAAATTTTCCAAAAATGAGTTGGAATACTAGTCATTACAAAACAAAATGTAATTCTAGATTCTGGAGCTAGGGTTGATTTTTTAGCCATAACTTATAATATAAAACTTAAAAAAATCTGATTTTTGGTGTGTGGAAATAATACTTATAAAGATACAACTTTGGTAGTTTACATTTCTTCTAATTACAAAATTATAATGGTAAAACAGAAGCTTAAAAGGGAAACACAAATTCAGTGTCAGAAAACGTTATTTGAAGCTATTCTCGATTTGGAGCCTATATTTGAAGATCTAACTGTTAGATGAAGTTCAAATTTGGCCAGAATATAGCTGACTTATATATCTACAAATCCATCACTCTGAGCGAATGTCATTGCTTATCGTTTTTCTCTACGAGTCCAATTCACACCCTAAGTGCAAGGTAGTCAATTGTAAGCACGATAAAATCCAATGAATACCTGGTCAAATCAAAAGGAACTTTGAATGATTTTGAAACAAACACTTAGGAAAATCCTTTTGGAAATTTCAATTGGTGATGGTTTTTGAATTTTTGATGGTGAAAATTTTTGTGTGAACTTGATTTAAAGATAATTATAAAAATAACTTGGATCAAATCAATTTGAGTAGAGATTTCAATGGATTTTCAATGATAAAATATAACTTAATCTACTCTATTAAAAGAGTAGATTGGAGATTTGTAAACAATGAAACACAATTTTGAACAATGATCAAGTAATTTTAAGTACAAAATTAAGTTCTCATAATTGAAAACTTAAATCAAACACTTAGAGTGCATAACATATAGAGATTACATGAAAGATCTATATTAGCAATCCACATACAATTTTATTAAGAAAATGCATGAGAATTCTAAATAGAATCTAACATATATTCTATATAAGTTATACAAACAATGTTAGAACTAGAATTTTCAATTAGAGATTCCAATGAATCAAAACTACTTAATCACCATTCGTAGAGAATTCAGGATAAGAACTAGACATTGAAGCTCACAATACCTTGAAAATCCACATACATCTCATACTCTCCTTGATTTGAATCCAAGTAAGAAAACTACTCAATCATAGTAAAGAAGAAATCAAAACTTGAATTGAATTTAAGCATCTTTACAAGGAAAATTGAAAAGAAAATTAAACTTTCTAGGAAACCAAACAAGATTCACTTTCTCTCTCTCAAAATGTATATATATGAATCAGTATATCTGTTCTCAGGTCTTCATCTCTTATATAGTACAAACTAATTGGTTAAAATGACCATAAAGCCCTTAAATCTAATGGAAATTTACAAGGTCTCTGTAGAATCTTACATGGTTTGAGCAAAGGTTCGCACCAAGCTTCCATACTTAGCCAAATTTTTGAGTTTTTGAAGTTGCACAGCTACTGTTGTTCAAACAAGGGTGCGAACAAGGTATGGTTTGAACTCTTGTTCGCACCATGTCCTCGAGACTTAGAAACATTCTTAGATTGGACCTTGTTTGAACCCTTGTTCGTACCGCATCTTGATACTTAGAAAAATTTCTATAATGCAAATCTTAATTCACCACTGTTGTTCGAACAAGGGTACAAACAAGACATTATTCAAACCCTTGTTCGCACCACTCCATGCTTTAGGCATCTTCCAAGCCTTTTAATGTTCAGCTGTCCTCTTGTTTGGACCTTGATTCATACCCAAGCTTCAATACTTCATTTATTTGACCTTTTAAGCTCTTTTCCTGCAAGTTTGAGAAAATCTCCATAAGAATGGTTCAAACTCACAAAATTATCATTTTATTCTTAAAATCCAGGTAACAATACTCATTTTAGATAGCTTGATTGCATGTTTTAGCACACAATCAGTCATATATGAACGTTATGAGGGTGAAAAACGGTCACAAAAGTATCTTAGAAAATTTGAATCTGAAAGTAGCATTGGAAGTAAAGAAATTTATTTTCTTTCAAGGGAAAAAGTGTCTTTTTACTTAGTAACGACTAATTTAAGATTTATTTTCCTGTAAATACAGCCTCAAACTCAGATTCAACAAGAAGAAGAAGAAAAGAAAAATGTGTTTACGAAGAGAAAGAAGAAAATTCATCATTTTACAAGTATAGAGTGACATCCTCTTACACTTGTGCTTTATATTTCATATTCAACTTGTGAGAGTTTGATTTTTCTTTGATTGAGTGCTAAACTCATTATTGTTATTATGAAAGAGGGAAACTTATAACCTTCTTAATTTTTGAGAGTTGGGTAAGCTCTTGTTAGTTTTGGTTCAAGTGTTGGAATCAGAATAAAAGATATTCTTTGAGAGAGGCTTATGGAGTGATTTGGGAATAGAATCACTTGGTGTGAGTGATTTGGGGATAAAATCACTTAAAAAGGTTTCTAGCACCTTGGGAAGCTAGTGTGTAACCGGCTCTTCAACGAATAGTGGAGAAATCTCAAGAAAGACCTTGAGAGAGTGGACGTAGGCAACATTGAAGCCGAACCACTATAAATTGATTGTGTTTTCTTCTCTTCCATTCTTTTTATATTTATTACAAACACTAGCACTCACTTTTCATCCAAAAATATTTAATATTTTTTGAAGTGCATTCGATTTTTTTCTTATTATTCTTTTCATCTTGAGATACTTGCTTTAAGGGTTGATAGTTTTATTTGTAAATTTTTTTAAGTAACCCTATTTACCCCCCTCTAGTGTTGCTATATGGGACAACAAGCTTAATAAAATATATTTTGTATCAATCAATTAATAAAAGTAATTATTAAATTATATTATTTATTAAAAATAATCTAATAAATTATATTCCATATAAATTAATTGATACTGAATTAAATTAGTTAAATTATATTATTTATTAAAATAGTTTTATTTTATTAAAATATTTAAATAAAATAATTCATCTTAGTATGATGTAACAAAAATGAACATAATATTAAAATTAACAAATGTTTACAAAAGAAAAAAAAGTTTATTCAAGTTTTCATTTTTTTGTAAAAAAAAATTAATAAAAATTTTAACAAATATGTTTTTATTGCCATTTTTCATATATCTATAAATACAAACAAAACAATAATAAATATACTTTACCAAACAAGGCCTACGGCTTTGAAAATGTTTATAAAATGGACTTGGTCACATTAAATTCTCAATCTTGTCAATTATGATTTACCAATTTATTTTTTATTTATTTTACAACTTGTACCTATATATAATTATTTTTATGAAATGATGGTTTAAAAACAAACAAACTTATTTTTCAAAATAGGTTAGATCCGGGTATATGGATTTGGATAAGATCTTACATCCAATTACTTTTTGATATAGATTAGGTCTATATTTGATGGATTTGATCCAAACCCCCCTCTATTGATAGGCCAAACAACCAAGAAAGGTCCAAGGTTGCTACAATCAGAGTAGTTGGATCCACCCATGATAGAGACCAGGTTTGCAACACAATAAAACCAAGAATACTAAGAGGCTCAAGCACAATTTAAGCAACTAATGAAAACTATGGATGCAATAAGTAAAAGGTTGAAAAGGTTGAAAGATGTATCTTATCAAATGTAGTCTAATACAACTACAATCGAAAGGAATCAAGGTGATGACAGTGGTGCAAGATGCTCACAAAAGTGGGAGGATGGTGGGGTATACTTTGTTTCAAAATTGTGGACAAACTAGGAGGGCACAAATGGTGGATTCTATGGAATCCAGGTTAGGTCTGTAAGGCTTAAATTCCCAATATTCTCAGAAAATCCATCTGAGTGGATCTACAAGGCCAACCAATTCTTTAAGCATTATGGATACCTAAGGCTCAGAAACTAGAGGTTGCCTCTATGCGCAAAGAAGGTAAATCAATGATATGGTTCCAATATTTAATGAATTCTGTTGTGGAGGAGAGGGATATTCTAAAACTATATAGATTCTACTTGGGAAAAATACATATGAAGACCTTTTGGATCAACTGATTAGGTTAAAATAAAACATCACAGTTGAAGAATTTAAAATAAGATTTGAAAGCGTTTCCAACCGAGTTAAGGGGTTAAGTGAAAAACACAAACTCAATATTTTTTGGTTACGTTAAGGGAGAAAATAAGATGTTTAGTAATTATGTTTAACCTAGAGAGTTCAATAAAGGCTTTTGGCATAGCCAGATCGCAAAAAGAAAGTCCTTTGGCTTTTAAAAGGCAACAAAATAGAATTGGAATAGAGACCTCCCCTAATTTTCATGTGAAAAATAATATTGAGTTAAATCCCTCTACATTGAAGCCCCCTTTGACTATTAATTCCCAAAACAATAGGAATATGTCTAAGACCAGTAATGCAGGTAACATTAATAAACTACCTATCCAAAGGCTTTGTTCTACTGAAGTTGAAGATAGAAAGAAAAAGTGGTTATATTTTAATTGTGATTAGAAATGGAAAAGAACCATGTGTGTAAAAATCCTAAATTGTTTGTACTGGAATCAATATTTAGAAGGGGAATGAGGGAATATTATAAAAAAATAACCAGAAAATGTTTGATGATGAGGCTACAGAACCATAGATAAACCTTTATGCTATCATTAAGACTCCTTAGCCAAAAACCTTAAGATTGCTAACAAGGGAAGATAGTGGGAAATTTTAATTGATTCTGGGAGTACATACAACTTAATGGATCTAAGAATATCTAACTGCTGCAAACTACAAGTAAGGAAAGTTAATCCTTTAGCAGTGAATGTAGCTAATGGGAAAGCACATTAATGTGTAGGGGAATGCAGTCAGGTTAAGCTAAGCACTCAAGAAAGTGTTCTCTTAATGGATTTCATGTACTTCCTTTGGCTAGTTGTGATCTAGTTTTGAGGGTAAAATGGTTAAGGACTTTAGCGCCCATTACTTTTCACTTTTCATCTCTTATTCTGGCTTTCCAAAAAGAAAATCAATAAATTTGTACTAAGGGGTTATAGGAGAATGATTAATTCATTGAAAATGTTGAGTTACATCAGCTAAATGGTTCAGTGTTTAAGGGGTTTTTTCTATCATTGTTCCACATAACTTCTAATCAGTTTATGGATGTTCAGGTGCAATAATCAACTGAGGCAGTCTTAAGGATTCAAAAGGTGCTACAAATGTCTAAGCAGGGTTTTGATGAACCAAAGGGGCTTCCACCAGTTAGGCGTTATAAGCATCAAAATGTACTACAAGAGGGTTGCAGACCATATAGGTATCCTTATTTCTAAAAGGCAGAGATAGAGAGAATAGTAAAAGATTTATTGGAATCTTGGTTAATTCTGCCTAGCCAGTCTCCATTTCTTCATGAAGAGCTAATAGGACTTGGAGAATGCGGGTGAAATACAAGGCTTTGAATCAAGCCACTGTTAAAGATAAATACATAATTACAATAGTGGATGAATTTAATGCTACTTCTATTATTTATAAATTGGATCTATGGTTTGGTTATCGTCATATCAAGGTGTCCTAAAAAGATGTTCCTAAAATAGCTTCCACATCACACTCAAGGCACGATGTGTTTCTAGTAATTCCCTTTGTGCTAACAAATGCCAACAACCTTTCAACTATTAATGAATGACATTATTAGGCCATATTTGTGGAGATTTATTCTAGTAGATCTATTGATGAACATGTGGCACATCTAGATTTGACTTTACAATTGCTTCAGAAACATCAAAAATTTGCTAAAGAGTTAAAATATAGATTTAAATATTTGGAGGTTGATTACCTTGGCCATCTGATTTTCAGCCAAGGGGTGTGGGCTAATCCAAAAAAGATCTAAGCTATTTTAGAGTGGCCTATTCCCAAAAACCTTAAGTCCTAGACAAAGTTCTTGGGTCTTACAAGTTATTATAGGAAATTTATTAAAGGCTATGGAGGTATAACTAGCCCCTAACTGATTTACTCAGGAAAAATGCCTTTAAATGATCTATTATAGCTAAAGAAGCATTTTAGGAACTTAACCTGGCAGCAACTAAACCGCCGGTGCTTACCTTATGAAATTTCTCAAAGGTTTTTCACTATAGAGTGTGATGCTTTAGGTTCTAAGGTGGATGTAGTGTTAATGTAAGATTACGGTCAGGCATTCAGGGGGATAACTCTACTGATGTCAACGTATTGGTACTCTTACATAACATAAATGGATTTCAAAATTATTAGGGTATAATTTTACCATTGAGTATAAGTACATAGTAGATAATAGGGTAGCAGATGTTCATATGGTGTGTTGTTGTATCTCTAATGGAGGTCCCACTACCACGCTATTTGAGGATGTGTAGGCAGCTTATGCATAATACAGTAAGATTCAAACAATCATACGACAAAGTCAACAAGAAACAATACCAAGCCTCAAGCATTCAATGCAACAAGCACTTCTGTTTTACAAAAGGAAGCTATCTATTCTAGATCATCAAGGTATCAATTCACATGTGTTACAATATATTCATAGTGATGCAACAAGGGCCCACGGGGGATTTTAGAAGACATTTAAAAGGGCATAGTAACTAGGAAATTGGTATAAGGATGTGCAATCCATTAGGAAAACAAATTGGGGAGCACAACTCCAACAGACCTCTTAGAACCACTTCCTCTTCCAAAACATAATTGGATAAACATTTCAATGGACTTTATTAAAGGATTATCCCTTTCTCAAAGATTATCAGTGATTTGGGTGATTATAGATTGGTCTATCAAATATGCTCATTTTCTTCCTTTGACCTACCTATATACAGCCCCTCAACTACTATTAATTTTTATACAAAACATTTTCAAGTTACATGGCTTGCCTGTTACAGTGGTTTTAGATAGAGATCCAACTTTCACAAGAATTCTTTGGAAGAAGTTACTCAAATAATTGGGATCTTCTTTTAGTTCTAGTTTTCATCCCTAAGTAGATAGATAGACTAAAGTAACAAATAAGTGCACTGAAATTTAATACCAGTTATCATACAACCATGAAGATGACACTATACATATGAGGTTATCTATAGAGGCCAACTCTAATAACCTAATCCTAAGACCTTAAAAGATCTAAATCTGAGATCCTCACCATTGAGACTCCAATTTCATAATATATATGCTATATACGTGAGCTCGATCGGGTCGTCATCCAGGTGGGTCGTCGGTTAGGCCAAAGGTTAAACCACGAATGGGGCTTGAAGAGTGGCCAGAAGCCAAGCCCAATCCATTATTGGGTCAATAGTTAGTCAATTGAACCTTTAATGAGTTGTCCAGTGTAGGGAATTGGTTAATAGTAAATCAGTTAGTTGAGTTGGGATTGTTAAGTGGAGTCAGGTTAACCCCAATTAGGGATTAACCAAGATTAATTGTTATTTACAATTATAAAACTATAAAAAGCTTTGTACAGAAAGTAATAAACAAAAAAAGAATTATTCAGAGAAAATTTATCTCTTTTTGGAGGGTTCGATGTCCTCGAAACGCTATTTTAATTGAAAATTCTTTGCTACAACCACCATAGGGAAGGGCAAGACCAAATAAGGACTGCTACAAGGTTACTTATAAATTTTAATAATTTACCGACTCTACATAAATAGTTCATTTCAAACGGTATGAAAAGTGCTCTGATCTAGAAATTTGACTTTCCATCGTAATAGGTACAAAAATTGGGCTGATAAATGGAACAGGGCTTAAGTTTTTTTGATGTGAACTCTTCATTGAATGCCTTAAAGCCATGATCAATTGAATCAAAGCCTATGAAAGCTAATTTCAAGATCAAATAACCAAGACCCATTGATTTCTTGAATTAAGAATTTCGGGTTGAAGATAGAAGAACGCCACAAGAACGAATTTTGATAAGTTTAAAAGTATTTTGAAGAATAAGAGGAAAACACACCTTATGTTAATGTAAATAATACTCTAATCTCTTATTGATGGCTTAATCCAAATTCATAAGTGTTTGCAAATAAAACTCGCCCTAACTAAATAATTAGTCCTAATTAAATAGCCTAAATCTGTCCTAATAATAAGTCACACCCATGGATCTTTTTAATTAACATAGTTTGGCCTAAAATATTAAAACAATGACATAAGCCCGAATCCTATTTAAAACATAACTTTAAAACCCAAACTTGAAGCCCAAAGTAACTTTTAAAGCCCAACATGTCTCAAACATAAAATAAAACCCAAAACTAGATTACTCTTTAAGGCCAATTCACCTCTTCAATTCAAACCTAGGTTGAATGGTAGCCTTGGTCAAACTCTTTGCTAGTTTTGGTAGTTTAGGTTGTCCTCTTTGGCTTAGATGACATGCATAAATCTTGGTCTTCCTATTTTAAGCCCATCGTAAATATTATCTTATTTGTTGCATTTAAAGCCTCATCCAAAGTAGCTTAAACAAGCCTAAGCATTGCTTCATTGATCTTCTTTTCCCAAGCTTTGGTTATCAGCCCATTTGGATCATGCAATGGATCTTTAGCACTTGGTCTTTCGTAGTACTCATCATTCTCCCTCTCCTCCAAAGAATTTGTCTTTGAATCATCACCTACATCAAAAGGAAAGATCAATAACATTAAAAGTAGTACTGACATTGTACTCACTTGGTATATCCACTTTGTAACCATTATTATTAATCTTCTCAAGGATTTGAAATGGACCATCTTCTATACAATGCAACTTAGTCCTTCGATGGGTTAGAAATCTCTCTTTTCTCTTATGAACCCAAACCCATTCTTTTCGTTCAAATGTCATACACCTTCCAAAAGTAGCTAAGGAACTTAACATCCCTATTAGACATAATACTTCTAAGTACACCATGGAGTCGCACTATTTTCCTGAAAAATAAGTCAACTACATTCATGGTATCATCGATTTTATGGCAAGGAATAAAATGTGCTATCTTACTAAATCTTTCCACTACCATGAAAATAGAATCTCTTCCCCTTTTTAACCTAGGTAGCCCTAAAATAAAGTCCATAGAAATATCTACCCATGGCTCTCTAAGTATCGATAAATGTGTATACATCCCATGTGGTAAAACTTTAGAATTAGCCCTTTTACATATAATGCATCTACTACAAATGTGAGTGACATCTCTCTTCATTTTAGGCCAAAAGAAATGCTCATGCAATACCTCTAAGGTCTTCTTAACACCAAAATGCCTCATTAATCCCCCATCACTAACAACTTACGCATTGAACAATTGGGCGCACATAGTTTATTCTCTCTGAATAAATAACCATCATGGTTGTAAGACGTAAAAATGCTACGCTTTCACTTGTCATATAAACACTAGAAACGTCAAAGACTCATGGTTGGTGTAATTTAGCACATATTCAAAACCAAGTAATTTAGCACATATAGAAGTGAGAAGTACATACCTTCTGGATAATGCATCGGCAACTACATTTTTCTTACCTTGTTTATACTTTATGGCATAGGAAAATGTCTCAATGTAGTCCATCCATCTAGCATGCCTTTTGTTCAACTTTCCTTGGCTTTTGAAATGTTTTAAAGACTCATGATCGGTGTGGATCACAAACTCTCGAGGCCATAGGTGGTGTTACCACGTCTCAAGGGTTGTGCATAAAGCTCTTTGTCATTTATCGGGTAGTTCAGGGCCATTCTATCTAACTTCTCATTGAAATCAGTAATGGGTTGTCTATCCTACATCAAAACAACTTCAACACCTATTCTTGAGGCATCACATTTAATCTTAAAGGTTTTGGTAAAGTTAGGTAATATTAGTACAGGGTGCAGAATATAATATTTTTTTAATTAAATTAAATTCATGATCTTGTTCTTTTCCCTAATGAAACCTAACAAACTTTTTGATTACCTTAGTGAGTGGTGCTGTAATGGTGTTAACGTCTTTAACAAACTGCCTATAGAAATTAGCTAAACTATGAAAGCTTCTTACATCAGTGAAGCTTTTAGGCATAGGCCACATCATGATTGCCTTTACTTTCTCGTCATCAATCTTTATTTACTTTGCACTAACAACAAACCCAAGAAAAATAAATTTTTCCATGCAAAATGTGCACTTTTTAAAGTTGGCATAAAAATTTTCTTTTCTCAAAACTTCAACTACTCTTCTTAAATGATCTATCTATTCATCTAGACTCTACTGTACACTAAAATGTCATCAAAGTATACAATTACAAATTTACCTATGAATGCACACAAAATATGGTTCATTAGTCTTATGAATGTGCTAGGTGCATTTATAAGACCAAATGGCATAACCAACCATTCATAAAGCTCATACTTGGTTTTAAATGCTGTTTTCCACTCATCATCTTCCCTCATCCTAATTTGATGGTAACCACTCTTCAAATCTATTTTAGTGAAAGTGCAAGACCCTTGCAATTCGTTATCTAAATGTTATGTTGTTGATAGCTCTACAATCACGCACATCCTTCTTAGGTACTAGAAGCACATGTACTACATATAGGCTTAAAATTTATCTCATATTTCCCTTTGCCATCAACTCCTCAACTTTCCTTTGAAGCT
>QLOD02020040.1:1982-17375 GCA_003260245.2 Sideroxylon spinosum | reverse complement strand
CACATGTACTACATATAGGCTTAAAATTTATCTCATATTTCCCTTTGCCATCAACTCCTCAACTTTCCTTTGAAGCTCATGTATTTTCTGAGGATTATGCTGATAGGCCAGACGATTAGGAATCACGGCTCTAGGAGCAAAATCAATTTGATGCTCAATTCCTCTAATGGGTGGCAATCCATTTTGGAACATTGTCAGGGAAAGCATCATCATATGCCTGCAACAAAGAACTAACAACATTTAGAAGAGAACTATCAATGTCGTTGGTATTAAGATAAGCTTCTTTGTACAAGAGTACAAATTTTGGCCTATTAGCCAAAAATGCCTTACTGACATCACGTTCTTTTGCATAGAAGCTCACTTTTTTCTTTGTTTTTCTCTCAACACTTTCTTTATTTTTTTTCTTTCTCACATTCTCTCATTTTTTCTTCACTCTTATTCTTATTTTTTGTCTCACTCACTCACTCTCTTTCTTTTAGACTATCGACTCCCTCTCTCTTTTCTTCCTTTCTTTTTTGTTTTTTTTCTCTCTTGATTTTTGGCCTATCTTTTTCTTTTTCTTTTTCATCTTCCACACTTTTTGTTTTCTTTTTCTTTTTCATCTTCCGCACTTTTTATTCTCATTTGTTCCTCATAGACTTTCTTTGGAGTTAAAGGTATAAGTGTAACCAACTCTCCATCCTTCACAAAGCTGTATCTACTTTAGAATCCATCATAGATCACTTTTCTATCATATTGCCATGGTCTCCCCAACCAAAGATGGCCAACATGCATAAGAACTACATCACAAAACACCTCATCCATATACCTCCCAATGGTGAAAGACACTAGGACTTGCATAGTAGCCTTAGCCTCCTCACATTCATTCAACCATTGCAATTTATAAAGTCTAGGGTGTTTGAGTGTAGGCGACCCTAAGGTTTTCACAAGAGTAGGGCTAACCACATTAGTGCAACTCCCCCTAATCTATTATCACAATACACTTTGTTATTAACATAGCATCTAGTATGAAAGATATTCTCTCTTTGTTCCTCCATGTCATCAACCTTGATTTGTGTATTAAAAGGATCCCTAGCAACAAGAGACTCACCTAACACCAGGTACATGATCCCCTTATCACTAGCTTCTTTAAGTGGTGGCATCTTTTCCTCCTTACTTTCGGGTTTCACCTCACCATTATCAAGCATAATCATAAATCTCTTAGTTGGCCATTGTGAAGCTATATTTCCCTTTACCAAACACTTAAAACATTTAATGCTCTATTGTGAGTGGGTTAAGAATCTAAATTACCTTTGCCTTCTTGAACACTTCCACTTTAGCTTTGGGTGGTTCAGGTTTAGCTTTGAAGACTCCTTTTTCATTCTTTTCTTAATCTGGTCTGCAAGGAGTGTTTAAATTGGAATTGTACCTTGCTGTCCCCTTTCTTCTCAATTGCCTTTCTACCTTCATTACCATGTGTACTATGTCCTCCAATTCCACATAGTGTTGCAATTCCATGACATTAGCTATATCCCTGTTCAACCCATTCAAAAATTGAGCCATGGTCGCCTCCCTATCTTCCTTTACATTGGGTCTAATCAAGGCCACCTCCATCTCCTTATAATAGTCCTCTATACTTTTAGAGCCTTGTGAAAAACTTTGCAATTTATAGTAGAGACCCTTATAATAATAGCTTGGCATGAATCTCCTTCTCATAAGAGCTTTCAACTCACCCCTTGTGCTTATAGGCCTCTCTTTATTTCTTCTTCTGTTAGTCATCAATTGATCCCACCAAGTAATGGCATAATTAGTGAATGCAACCACAGCTAGCTTTACTTTCTTCTCATCTAAATAGTTATGGAAATCAAAAACCAACTCCATCTTTTTCTCCCACTCTAAGTATGCTTCAGGATCATTCCTACCTTGAAAGGAAGGATTTTCATTTTAATGTTCCCAAGATTCGCATCCACTACATCTCTATTCCTCTTATCCCTTCTAGGACCCTTTCTCACAACCTCCCCTAGGCCTAAACCCACCAACTTCAATTTTAGAATTTTGACCTCCCTCAAACTCATGCTCGACTTCACTTTCCCTTTCATACTCAAACAATGAGTTAAGTTCATATCGACCTTGTCTCCTATCATAAGGAACTTTTTGGGATTGTTCCTTTTGCAAGCCTGCAATTAAGAGCTCTTGTCTATACATCCTATACCTTATCTCTTCAAGCACAACATTCATGCGCTCAAATTGTTGTTGCATAGCTTTTAGCACAAACGAAGTGTTATCTCTCCCCTCCTTAGATGTTGATTCACTTTTAGAAGCCATTTTAATCCTCTAAGAAAGATGTTTGTACTAAAAAGAGTACCTCACGCACTCCCTCACATGTTTACACTCAATAATGTCACTCGAGTATCACTCTAAATTGGCTTTTTCTTTAATGAATAATCACTCTTGCCCTTTTCCACTCTTTGTTTTCCCTTTCAAGTTCTTCAAAGAACTAACTTAAACCAATTAAAAATTCAAAGTTGTGGGGTTCAAGAATTAAGAACTTAAGCACTCAAGAATTCAGAATTTAGGAATCAAGAATTAAGAAAACAAAAATTCCAGGATTAAGATAGCCAAAATTCAAAACTTAAAATGAGAAGTAAGAATCAAAAAGCAAAGGGGAAAGAATCAAAGAATCAAGAAAAAAAAATAAGAAACAAGAAAAGACCCAATGTAACTAGGGTGAGGAATAGGGTTTGGTAGAAAAGACCCAATCCAACTAAGGTTAGGAATAGGGTTTCGTAACTAGGGTTTTCACGGAATTTTTTTTTAATACTAAACACGAAATAAAGGTACTAAAACAAACTAAAACTTGAACGAGTTGCAATTTTATTAACTAGATTTAGATTCGGCGCCCAAGGAAGAACTCTCTTTCTTTCTTTCCTTTCTTTTTTTTTTTTTTTTTTGTTTTTGAATGTATGCAGAAAAATTTTAGAACATACTAAACTTTGAAGAACAAAGCAAATGGTATTTCAAAGGTTGTTTTTCCATGCCAATGGAGGAGAAGCAATCTAGTCTCTCTCTTCTTTTTAAATTTTTTTGTTATTGAAGTTCTAGCCACCAATTGGAGAAGGAACAAGAGCCCTAACCGGCCATCAAAGATGGAAGATGGAAGCTAGCCGCCAAGAACATCAAGAACGAAGAACACTATGATAGTAGAGCCAAACTCTAATACCAAATGGATATGAACCCTTGGTCAAATGCATCAAACCCATGATCAATTGAATCAAAACCCAAGAAAACTAATATCATGATAAAAGAACCAAGACCCGTTGATTTCTTAAATCAAGAACCTCAGGTTCAAGATAGAAGAGCTCTACAAAAATGAATTCTCGATAAGTTCATAAGGTCTTCAAGGAATAAGAGGAAACCACACCTCACGTTAATGTAAAATAATGCTCTATTCTCTTATTGATGACTCAATCTTGAATTTATAAGTGTTTACAAAGAAAACTATCCATAACTAAACAATTAGTACTAATTAAGTAGCCCAAATCAATCTTAATAATAAGTCACACCTATGGGTCATTTTAATTAACAAAATTTGGTCCAAAAGCATTAAAACAATGACACAACCCCGAATCCTATTTAAAATATAACTGGAAAGCCTAAACTTAATGCCTAAAATAAGTTTTAAAGCCCAACATGTCTTAAATATAAAATAAAATCCAATACTAACTAAAACACTCTTTTAAGCCCAATTGGTCTTTTAAATTCAAGTCTAGACCGAATGGTAGCCTTGGTCGAACTCCTTGTTAGTTTTAGTAGTCTAGGCCACCCTCCTTGGCATGGATAGATACACAAATTGTTTCTCCTTTTTCATACCCATCTTAAATATTGCTTTGTCTGTTGTATTTAAAGTCTCATCCAAAGTAACTTGAACAAGTCCAAGCATTACTTTCTTGATCTTCTTTACCCTAATTTTGATTATTGGTTCATTTGGAATATACAATGGATCTTTAGCAATTGATCTTTCTTGGTATTTATCATTTTTGGTCTGAATCCAAAATAGTGTCTGCCCATTCATAAATTGCTCAGCAGCTAACCATCTCTTACGATTGGTTTCGTTGGTCACTACATGTATCTATCATTATTATAGAAGAAAAATTGTAGCTAGACATTCATTTCCACGAGCAGGTTACAATGGGAATTCTACATTATTGGGACATCTCCAACCCCCCACTCGAAAAGGGGTTCTGCTTAATTAAGCATGCATTTTATTGTTAAAAAAAAAGAATATACATTCTTGATGATCATGAAGTTTAATTTGTTATAATATGTATGGCACGAGTGAGATATGAATTAAGTTTCCCCCCCTTCATGGATTTGGGCAGGTTAGTGGGTTTTTTTCTTTTTTCTTTTTTTATAGTATTTTCTCTTAGTTTTTAAGTGTTTTGTTTTTAAAAATCTAATTTTTAAAAAATATGAATAACATACCAAAAACACAATTTAAATAAAAAATAATATCTTGGAGACAAAATGTCATCTAAGATAAAAAAAGATAAAAATAAGCTGAATTATTATGAGAGTTAATATTATAATAAATTAAAATTTTAAGCCATTAACTGTTATAATTAAAAATTCAAAGTTGGAATTTAGTTAAAAGCTCATTAGTGTAGCCGTGATTTACCTTTATATATGTTCGAGCATTCTGAGACAAATATTTTAAATTTTGGGTTGATTGATTTTAAATTCCTACATTAAAAATGAAAATGGCTAATACCTTATAAATTTGAATAATTTACTTTTATACCCCTCATATGACATTAATTTTTCATCTGAAAATGTAAAAATATCCATTTAAAATTAAATAAAATCAAGGAATATTGACTATAAAGAGTTTAAATGCATTTATTCAAGTTATTAATGGACAAAACAATTATTCTAATATTTTCACTTTAGATTGTGGTACAAGAAATATAAATGTTGTTTTTAAAAGTCAAGAGTAATAGTAAATTTTACTTTTAATATAACAATGTAAAGATAACTAATCCTGAAATTCCAAATCTTAAATGATCAAAAACTTGGCCAACACTGAAACATGAATTCTAATATCGCAAGCACACGAATTGTTGTCAAGTAATAAAAATCTGGTAAGTCTAGGATCAAATCCACATGAAAAGGACTAACTTAATTTTGCACACAATTTGCCCCTCTTAGCCTCAGCTTGTAGGTCTCACACAATTAAAACTACATAAAAGGGATTTTGATTTTAAAATTTGAAATTAAATTTCAAAAATTCTAAAATAAAACAATATGAATAAATTTTTTTTTTAAGCAAGTGAAGAATAAATATTTAATGAATTCTAAACTAAAAATTAACAGATCTTAATCCAAAGTTACAAGTTAGGGTAAAACTCTATATATTTAATTAGGTATTAATTCTAATTATCTCGGTTTAAAAATCATGTTGAAGATTAATAAATTGAAAGATTTTGAACTCAGGAACATTTTGGTAAATTTTTGAATTCAATTTTAATTAATAAAATTTAATCCGATGGAAGCCCCAGGAATTAAAGAGACTTTGGTTAGTTTTAAGGGTTCTCGGAAGTATAAAATCATAATTAAATTTTCCCATTATTGAGTGAATCCAGGAATCCAATTTCAATTTCAATAAGTTCTAATTTGTTAAACGCATCAGAAAAGTCAAGGAATTATGATTGGGTTCAACTTCTTTCGGCAATATAAAATCCTGATTCTAGATGTATGAATTCAATTCTATTTTTTAAATTTTAATTGAATAAAAACATTAGTGATTTCACAAAATATGATCAATTTTATCATTTTTCGAAAGAGTAAAATTGAAAACAAAACTATTGATATACCTAAATTCATTAAATTTGGTATGTGTTACACCCAGAATTTTTCACAAATCCAGCATCGTGAACAAACAATCATAAATCATCAAAACCATTAACCTAAACTAATCATAGCCAATCATATTTAACAATAATAAACTAAAAACCTCTAGACATAGAGAGAAAAAAAATATTTATCCTGGTCTCCCAAACTGAGACTTATACAATAACCAATCCAAACAACAAATAATCAAGTAATCTTACACTTCTCTTTCTAAAATATAATTGATAAAATACTTGGATATTCCACTATACACAGGTGTTCTAGTATGAATCTCTAACAGGTTATGTCAACATGCATCACATATCACAAATATTTAAATTTAGATATATCAAACATAAAACAAAATAAAATAATATATATCGATAAAATCACATTCTTAAACCACTAGGTTAGATACTGCTCTCTGAACAACCTAGACCTCAACGAGCAGAGCTTTCGATTCTATTTATCCCCGTACCTCTCTCAACCCAAACCTAAATTCATAAAATCAATGAATAAATAATCAATTATTTATTCAAATCCAAATCTTTCTTTAAAATTATTTTTTTTTCTTATTTAAGGTTTTAACAAAAATTTTTGAAATTAATTGTACCAACTCAATTTCAATTCCTCTAAATCAAATCAATTTATATTTACATTTTCAGTCCGCAAGACAACCACAATCCTACAATTAATCATACCACAATAAACCAAATAATCTCAAAAATTTACCAAATTAAACCATACATAAAAAATTTAATTATTATTTAACTCCACTCTTACCTCAAACTAATCTTGAATGCTGTTGCAAAAAGAAACTAAGTCTGTCGAACATGAATGTGAACTTGTTGCCTTGCCTTCCAACCGCTACTCTGTTTGCTTTCTTCTTTTTTCACATTTTATTTTAATTTTTTTTATTTTCTCTAGTGTACAACAATTTACTAGTATGTATATATATATATATATACACACACACCCACTGCAAGAATCCTTACATATTCACAATGTTTTCTAGTTGCCCTAATGGAGATAAGATTATTAGAATCCAAA
The DNA here is from genome assembly GCA_003260245.2 of Sideroxylon spinosum. Taxonomy (NCBI): domain Eukaryota; kingdom Viridiplantae; phylum Streptophyta; class Magnoliopsida; order Ericales; family Sapotaceae; genus Sideroxylon; species Sideroxylon spinosum. The sequence continues at coordinate 10,460 of QLOD02020040.1, read as the reverse complement.
TGGAAACGAATACTAAACTACTCGTTTCAATTCGCGCACTAGGAATTCAAATAGAAGTAGTAAATTATATGTTATTCATTGACCGTCATCTATAATAATATTATACTATTATTATTTATTCAATAGTACTTAATGGTTTTAATATACTTATGTTTTAATGCCAAGAGTGCACATATATATAATAATAGTGTTATCCCTTTTTTCAAGTTAAAAATAATTAATATATATTTAATTAATAACTTATTTTAATTACTAAAATCAAACCATATGTTTATAATTCACCAAAAAAAATTAAATGCCAAAACAAAACCTCACATAATCTGCTCGTCAACAATAAAATTAAATTTAATTTGAGTTAAAAACTTTAAATTTATATAATTTTTACTTTAATCAAATTAAATATTAATTTAAAAATTTACCGAAGTAGCAAATTAAAATTCTAGGTCATCACATCCTATCATCCTTACAAAAATTTCGTACTCAAAATTTATAATGCTATTTCAAGGGTAAAGTCTAATTCACATACTCTACAAGAATCATGTAGTTCGGAGCACTAAATAAATTAATTTTATATGTTTAAGCCTTCATAAATCCTTGTATCCTATTCTCACAAAACCATTTTTTTCTTTTTTCTCTTTTTGATAGCGAAGAAAAAAATATATTAATATAAAAATAATTACAAAATATAAGAGGCATATCCCTAAATAAACAATAAGGTCACACAACTATAGGCCACAACCGATACACATCCAACATCTAACTCACAAAGGAGAATGGAGATAAATTTATCTCAACAAAATCACAATCTAAGATAGATCATAGTTGCAACAATGCAACATATGACAACAAACATGCATCACCAAATACAAACTAACCCTCAACACTAACATACAACTAAATTATAACTAGCATCCATCGCCACCAAACAACAGCACAATTGAAAACAAAATATCGCACAGTAAGCCTATCAAATGCAACGAGTAGATCAATCATCAAGAAGCAACAGCTCTACTCACCCAACAAAGCAAACCAATAAAGAAAATTGACTAGCAAACTTAAACCGCCGCATATAACAACTCATATAGGCACCAAATCAAATATTATCTCCACAAAAAATCATTGTATAAAAAATAAATGTCTTTTTTTAAACTCTATGAAAATCTTCTTATTAATTTAATTAATTATTATATTAAAATAAATACCCGAGATGTTACGATCTTTCCTCCTAATAAATTTTTATCAAATACAAATAAGTTCAATACCAATCATAAAAATTTAAATCAAAATTCATATGTTACCAAGTTTCAAAGATTACTTTTTAAATTTTCATAATTGAACTTTATCATAAACATACAAGCACTTCAAAAATAACTGCAAATGTCCATTTCAATCTAAACAAATATCCTTTAGAATTCAAAACCATTGCGGAGCATGCACCTAATACAAATTTCTAAAACCTTGTAAAATACTAACCTCATATAAGTTTAAAATGGCATCATCAAATCTCAATATAAATATTTTTACATATATGCAGTCATAATCCCTTACTGCAGTCAAATTTATATTATATGATTATAATCTTAGGACCTAATGTCTTACTAGATAGCGAAAATCACAACAACTTTAACATCTAGGGCTTAATGTTTCCTAAGCCCTTAGAAAATATGATTTAGCTAAAAACAAATTTCACCACCTAGGTTTTCATGAATTCTCAAATAAAATTTACAATATCAAAAATTTATCTACTATAACAGTTAAGAATTTGTAAAATCCATACTTCAGCACACTCTAAGTTTAAAATTATAAACTTTGAAAGTAACAAAATAACATTAGTTTTTGTATACTTGAATCAGTATCCTTATGGAACACCATTTGAATCCATATTGGCAACTTTTTTTTTAAAACCATTTCATAATTTAATAGATAAAAATCGTAATGGTTAAAATAATTGTGTAAAATAATACATAACCAAATGTCTTTGTAATTTGAAGCAAAAATATATATCCTATGTGTAATAGTCAATTACTAAACAATTAGAAAATTTTCTTAAAATTCCACTTAGGTTATTTTTCTCTTTTTTTTTTTTTTCTTTTTTTCAACATATCAACCTTTGAAGTAATATGCATATAAATATATAAAAATTCATCACAATATTAAGTACTAAACTCTTAGCCAAAATTGAAACAAATATCAAATTTGTAAAATCCTACAAAATTTTCAATCTTCTCTCAAAACTTTTTAAACAACTAATATAATAATTCAAATAATTAAAATTAAATTTCTTGGTTCAAATGATCATAGGAGATTTGATTATCTAAACAACGCAATTTAAAATAGGTTGGTGATAATGTCGGAGTAGATTTTGTTAATACCCGAGTTCTATTAATGATCTTTTTAGTTATTGACAGAATTATTATTCTTTTTTATTTATCACAACCTACATTCTCTCTCATTAAATTCTCTCTTTAAATCTCCCTTGTTAATTTTTGTCTCTCACTCATTAACCTATTTAATTATTTACAAAATTATCCTCCTCTATTATTTAATTATTTACAAAATTATCTTGCTATATTATTTTATCTAACCCTCTCTTTCTCGTTAATTTCTCTCTAATCTTATCGATTCATCTCTATCTTTTTTTTTCTTTCTTAAAAACTATATTTCTCTCTCTCTCTCTCTCTCTCTCTCTTTTTAAATATCTCTCTTGAAAATATAGTTAAATAAAAAAATTTTATTTTAAAAGTTAAAAATTATTAGTGTGCGATTGAATATAAAAATACTCCATTTGAAAAACATCTCTCTTCAAAATATAGTTAAATAATAAATTTCTCTTTTTGAACATAAAAAAATATTAACTCTTGATTGAATTCTAAAAATATGTCTATTTGCTTGTAATATTTTTAACTAATATATTTGAAGGTTTGTTATTAGTGTGAACTTTTTTTTTTTTAGATTAATGAAATTTCAATGCAACTGTATAAAAGAAAATTTTATACTACTAAAAGTTCAGAATCATGATTAATTATGACTATATTAATTTTAAATAAAAATTATTAAAACATTATTTTATTAAAAATTATTATTACTATTAATTGTCTATGTTAAATTTTTTATAATCTTTTCAAAGAATATTATGTTTTTTCCATACATAATATATATAATTATGGGAACTTTAGCATTTTGTTTGTTATAAACTTTTATATTGATGAAAAATAAAAATAAATAAAATTTTTTAAAATGAGAAATTTATTATTTAATTATATTTTGAAGAAAGATGGTTTTCGAAGAGAGTTTTTTTATAATTCGGTGGGATATTAATAATTTTTAAGTTTAAAATGTGAAATTTATTATTTAGCTATATTTTGAATATATATGTTTTTTGAAAAGAGAAAAAAAAGAGAATAACGTATTTTCTTTTAAAAAAAATAGAGATAGAGATGAATGGATAGAATGAGAGAGATAAATTAATGAGAGAGAGAATCTAAGTTGAATAGAATAATAAGGGAGGGTAATTTTGTAAATTATTAAAGAAAACATTAATGGAGCTCTGGCATTAAAGTGAGTAGTAAAAATTAATGAGGAAGATTTTTAGAGAGAGAAATTAATAAAGAAAAGAAAATGTAGATTGTGATAAATAACAGAGAAGGGTAATTCTATCAATTATTAAAAAGATAATTAATGTAACTTTAACATTAACAAAATTTGCTCTAGCATTATCGCCACCCTTTAAAATATTCCTTTAATAGTGAAAAAAATTTAACAAATTCAATTTAAATGAATATCAAATACCTTAAATTAAATAATAAGAACTTAACCTATCATATAGAAATTCACAATTCACGAAATTTCTAATACTCTAATAAATAAAATCCAGTTAAATTCAATTTCTCGTATCATAATTAGATATGAGTAATTCAATCAATTAAATACAATCTAACAAAAAATTTCACAGGCATCCAATTAAGTAATAATAATCCATTTAAACAAACTACAATTTATAGTTACCTCCCATTGAAATCCGTTAACTACCAAGTACTAAATTCCTCGTATCATAGCAGTCAAAAGAATGGATTTGATAAATTTAATTTGTTAAGGTGAAATAAATAAACTACACATGATATGCAATGTTATTATTAAATCTCACACTAACTTTTCAGCAACGTTTGTCATTTATTAAAATATCTTCTTATCGAACATCAAATCTAACTCTACTTATGCAGTAAACTAGTCATATCACCTAAGTTACACTAGTATATCAAAATAATAGATTATCAAGACTTCAGAGTAATAATTACCAAAAAAAAAAAAAGAAAAAAAATTCAAAGTAATTTTGAATACATGTCTAGAAAATTTTTCAAAATACAATTTTAAGTCATCATAAAGTATCACATCTGTTGATTACCAATAAATACATGTTCAAATAATATAATTCAATTTCGATCGATGGCTCTATTTTAGATTTGATTATAAATTCCAAAATTATCATAGTCGATCTGATTCCACATACAGCCAAGTTCAACTTCTTCTATTTAAATATGTTTTAGATATCCAAAATAAATTAATTTTTAAAGTATTAGTTTCTTTTCTTTTTAATTTAATGAAAATTCAAATTAAAAGTCAACATAAAATTCATCAAACACCACCAAATTCTTAAAGACACCACCCAAATTCTTACTTAAGACACAAGTTTTACAAACACTAACAAGATAACGATTTTCTACTATAATAGAAACTCAAATCATATTAAATTAAATCACATAAGACTTGTTCATAGCGATATCATTAATTACCTTAAACTAAACTCATATAAATTTTATCCCAGTGCATATAGGAACATTGGATTAATGAAAAACATTTACAAAATCAAGTTCTCATCATATAAATATACCAAACACGCCATTGACTACATAGATTTGTTTTTTTTAATTACACATAGTACTAAAATTTATAAAATTAAAATTTAAAACACTTATATAAAAATCTATTACCATGTATAAATTTCACACAATTTAACTAAATTTCTAAATAGAACATCTTATCACAACTTGATCAAGCGTTTACGTAGGATCCAAACAAAGACATTAGTTTTTTTTTCAATAAATTTTCTATAAAATATAATATAACTCAAATTTTACGAGTCTTATAGTTCTAAGTGAAGAGTAACGTATTATAGGTTTTGATTAAGAAAATCCAAATAGTGCTAAAAACAACTCAAAAAAATTTGTCGAGATAACAATTTTCATGGATATGTATTTCTAACCAAAAATAATATTCACAAGTATTCAAAATTTGACAATATCACTTACCAGAATCATAGAGATAAACAAGGGAATGATAGTTGTCCATGAAGAATAAATTACATGCTAATAAAATATACCTAATTAAGATATTTATCTCAAACATTTACAAATTTTGAATATCTTGTTTTCAAAACAAATAGTTTTTCTTTTTATTAACTTTTTTCTTTTTTTGGCAATAACGAAACAACGCACAAACCCCAAACAAAATCACAACACTATACATATATTATTACATACTTAAAATCATCAAGCTAAACTCATGAACCAAGGAGACCCAATTCCACAAATGTATCTTTCAAAACTCATTTTTTAATGATAATGTTTACTTAAAGCTTAAAGAGTTATCAAAATATACATGTAGTTTAACTCAATTTATAATTTTGCTTTTATTAGTCATAAATGATCTAAATATTAGAAGAATCCACCTGTTGGTATTCAAAAGAAAACCAAAATTTATATAAAGAGAGCTAGAATTGTTATCCGACCTCAAGATTTGAATACTAGCAAGCTTATTTATTTATTTTTTTCCTTTTGTTTTTTTCTCAAGGTGGATAATTCAAAATAGAGCTTAATCTCTAACTTATTACGTCTTGAGCCACTACTAAACTAAAGATCACCATTAATTCCAAAACGTCTAACAGATCCTTCAATTCTACTAATTTACAAAACAACCTCCTAAAGTCAGAATTACCCAATCCTACGATATACAAATATAAAATATTAGAAACAAAAATGTCACCCTTAATTTGTATACTAACTATCAATAAGCTTACTATCTAATTAAATAACAATTTCAACATATAACATAATTTTCCAATCTCAATACCCATGGTCCAAAAAGGTCCCAAAATTAAAATTAGGTGATATACTTAAACATGTTATCATATAATCACATAACACTTAAAAAAAAGACCCCACTATCCCTAAATATTCTAAACATGAGATGTGATACCAATCTCTCACGCTCCAAATTTCCCACAAACCTAGGAACGTAAGCAAAATAATCATAAATCACCAAAACCATCAATCCGAACTAATCATATATTAATATACTAATGAACTAAAAACCTCCAAACTTAGATACGAAATAAGTATTCATCCAAGTCTCCCAAACCGAGACGTATACAATAACCAATCCAAACAACAAATAAATTAAATAATTTTACACTTCTCTTTCTAAAATATAATTAATAAACTACTTGAATATTCTAGTCTACCTAACTGGTCCCATCATGACCATCATTTAGTTCAACACTCATACCTGCATCTATAGTTGTAAGGGCTGAGCATGATATAAAAGAATCTACTATTGCTTAGAGAAAAAAAATATTAAATAAATTATGTATGGGTGTCCTACGATGAATCTCTAACACGCCATGCCAACATGCATCACATATCACATATATTTAAATTTAGATATTTCAAACACAAGACAAAATAAACAAAATATGGCAACAAAATCATATTCTTAAACCACTAGTTTTGGTACTACTTCTTAATCAACCTAGGCCTTAACCATGGGTTACCAAAATAATCTGTCAATTCAGACACACTTCATAGATTACTAGTCTAGTGGACACGATAACTAACCCTATGCAGGTTCCTAGTCTTTTAACTAGTGGAGTTTTTAGTACCGTCTATTTATCCCGGTACATCTCTCAATCCGAAACCAAAATCATAAAATCATGAATAAATAGTCAATTTATTTATTCAAATCCAAATCATTCATTAAAAATATTTCTTTTTCTTATTCAATGTTCCAACACAAATTTTAAAATTAAAATTTTTGTACCAATTCAATTTCAATTCCTCAAAATCAAAATCAATTTATAGCTACTTTTTCAATCCACAAGACAACCACAATCATACTATTAATCATATAACAATAAACCAAATAATCAAAAAATTTACCAAATTAAACCATACATAGAAAAAATTAGTTATTATTTAACTCCACCCCTACGTCCAATTAATCCTGAAAGCAGTTGCAAAAAGAAACCAAGTCTGCTAAACGTGAACTCGCAGCCTTGCCTTCCAGCCACTGCTCTGTTTGCTTTCTTCTCTTTTTACTTATTTTATTTCTTTATCTCCCTAGCGTCCAACAGCGTACTAGTATGTATATATAAACGCACACACCCATTGCAAGTATCCTCAGATATTCACAATGTTATCAGGTTGCCTTATAATTTCAAGTATTAAAATCCTAACGGAAATAGGATAATTAGAATCCAAATGGGAAAAGAATACTAAATTATTCGTTTCAATCTGCGCACTATGAATTCAAATAGAAGTAAGATTATATGTTATTCAATCACTTCCATCTATATTAATATTATACTATTATTATTTATTTAATAGTAATTAATGGCTTAATACACTTATGTTTCAATGCCAAAATGCACACATATTTAATAACAGTGTCATCCCTTTTTTTGAGTTAAAACAATAATTAATATATATTTAATTAACAACTTACTTTGATAATAATTCACAAAGAAAATATTCAAATACCAAAACAAAACCTCACGCAATCTATGCGACACAATAAAATCAAATTTAATTTAAGTGTTTAAAATTTTAAATTCATAAAATTTTTATTTTTATCAAATTAAATATTAATTTAAAAATTTACTGAAGCGGCAAATTAAAATTCTGGATTATCACAGTATGTACGCGCATGCATAGTCTGCATATGTTAACAGCATTTCCATTCATGTAATAAACGAATCAAGAACCTAATTTTGGGCGTTGATAGCATGCTGCAAGTTTGGTGACAACACGAGCTGGGGGATAATGGATTATATTAAATCCAATGGTCCAAAGTTGGGGGTTATTGGATTAAATTAAATCTAGTAGTCCAAATTTTTCTTGGACCACTGGATTTAATTTATCTAATGGTCTGAACTCGGTTGTCACCAAGTTGACATCAAACACGATATTAGCCTCCCCCATTTTGGGGCCTTATAATAGTGGAGTTCATCGTAATGCTCACTTTTAGAGAATGGACAAACGCACACTAGGTCTTTCCCAAGCTATAGCTCGGGTAGTCTAACCTTAAACAAAAAAAAACAAAAAAAAAAAATCAATTGAATTTTTTATTGATTTAGCCCACGCTAAATTTTTATAATCTAACCCATTTTACTTTTAAATCCTTTGTTCAACTTAAATTTTTATGGCC
>QLOD02019967.1:0-65090 GCA_003260245.2 Sideroxylon spinosum | reverse complement strand
AAATGGCATTCATTGCTCAAAAGAAATTCTCATTAAAATATATAAAAACATAACATAAAGTATGTCTTTTAGTCTATTTCTCTGTCAGTTTTGTACTTAAATTTTGTCCAATAAACATTACCTTATTTTGAAGTAATATTTTATAATTTTTAAAACTAATTAACTTGCTTAATACCTATTAAAATTAAAAAAAATAAATTTTGATAAAAAAATCATTTTAAACAAACGAAGGAAATTATTAATATATAATTTTTAAGCAAAAAGTTGAGTTTACAAATGGAACATTAATTTCTTTTTTAAAAAAAAAGCATTTAACATTAGTGTTAGTAAGTGCTTTTAATTTAGAATTTAGAATTTTTAGATCAATGGAAAGTTTGTTTGGTGGGAATGTTATTAAAGAAAATGAATTTTTTCTGATAGAATATGAGAATGTTTTACCATAAAATATTAGGTTTTTTCATTGCAATGATATCCTTTGAATGTCCTATTTTGATTGAGCCAAAATTTAACAAAACTCGCAAAATTTATAAACTTTTTCTAACTTCCACCAATTAAATTTCACCACGTTACAACTTCATACGAACTTTTTTGATTCTTTTACTTTCCATACACTACCTAAAACACACATGGTGAATAAAAGTTTATCAAATGAAACATTTTTTTTTTAATATTCAATATCCAGAACAATTTAAGCACATTTTGATTATTTTTTAAAATTTTAAAATTAATAACCGAATAAATGTTTCAATAATCATAACGAAACTCAAACTAGATTGACATGAGATTTAACATAAATGTGGTCGAGTGTTCTAATTATGAATTTTGAACCATTAACTCTATGATATGCTCACATTTGTTGCTATAAACCTTCAGCTAGCCATAGGGTGACATGTCGCATAACACCATTAGAATCATTAAATGATCATTATCATTAACGATTTAAAAAATCGACCAAAGATTATCAAGGCTAATGATGGGAGTCCTGCGGAGTGAAATTAAGGGGTCGTTTGTCGTTTTTCTGTTTTGTTTACCTGTTTATGTTTACTATTTTTTGTTTTTTTGTTCTTATTTTGTTTTGAAATAAAAACTAATACTGCTTTTGAGAATATGATTCATTTTACAATTATTAGTTTTTTTATTTTCTTAAAATATTCAATTTTATTAGATTTTAAAAACTCAATTTAATTTAATAAATAAAATATATTTTGTATTAGTTTAATTCAATAAATATAAAATATATTTAACAATAATTTAATTACATTATTTATTAAAAATAGTTGAACAAAATATAATTCTTTTACCATTTAATGTAGTAAATATAAAATATATTAATTATAATTTAATTACATTATCTATTAAAAACAATTGAAAAAATATATTTCATAATAATTTAATTATGATATTATTTAAAATTAATTTAAAAAATATATATTTCATATTAAAAAATTAAATTAAATTAATTACTAAATTAAATAATTTAATTTAATTTAATTATGATATTTATTAAAAATAATTTAATAGAATTTATTAAATGTTAACTAAATTAATTAATAAATTTAAGCTAAATAATTAATTAAGTTTATATTTATTATAAACAATTTAATAAAATATATTTCATACTAATTAAATTCATTAAATTAAAATAATTAATTTATTTAAATATAAACAATTTAATAAAATATATTTCATACTAATTAAATTCATTAAATTAAAATAATTAATTTATTTATTTTTATTATTTATTCAAAGTAATTTGATAATATTATATTTATATTAATTAAATTAAATTAACTATTAAATTAAAATATTTTATTATTTACTAAAAATAATTTAATAATATATATTTTACATCAATTAAATTAATTAATTTGATTATATTATTTTTTAAATACAATTTTAGTTTAATAAAATATTTGAATAAAATAATATATTTTCATATAATGCAACAAAAATAGATAAAAGTGTTAAAATTGACAAAATATTTGTAACAAAAAAAATTGAAAACACTTTTTCTCTGTTTACATTTTTTTTGTTTAAGTTTTCATGTTTTTGGAAACCAAAAGAAAAAAAATAGATTTAATAAACAAGTTTCTATTACCAATTTATAAAATTTTAAAAATATAAAAAAAAAAGCAGAAAACAAAAACATTATCAAATGCGGCCAAAATATCAGCTAAAAGTTATAGATTTGAGGCTAATGTTGAATAACTGATAGGGAGGCTATAATGGAAATGGTCAAAGTAGTGATGCTCGATCAATTATGAAATCCAACCAATAAGTATTTTGTCACATCTCGGGTCTTAGGACTCGGGGAGTGAGTGAATAATGTCACATGCAACATGAAACATCTTACATTTTTCCTAATCAGAGCATTGACCACCCTGGAGCAGGTATAGAATATCTATGCTAATAAGCTTACCATAAAATAATAATAAAGTAGACTTGGTTCAACCAGGCACAATAGCTCCAATATAATTCCAAACAACATAATAAATAAATTTTTGGACCTATGGCCTTTCAATCTAATTAAATAAGTCAAATGAAATATCATTACAATCCCACATGAAATTAAATTATAATAGAAATTTCTTAGTAAACTAGTAACTGATCTAATGCAATTGCCCTCACTTAATGATCAAGATCTACACCTGCACCACAATTTGTAGCGATATGAGAAACCAGCCACTTGTGCCCACGATGCATAATTCCAACATATATAATATGCAATAAAGACTGAACAACACATGATCATATTAAATCAATATCATGTGTTCCTTTACCATTTTTCGATCATTACATAATAACATAGGGTAGATATTACCAACGTCGTTTTCATAGGCAACATCCAACGAAAACGATTAACCGAACATGTCGTATTTGTGATTCTCGGTCATGGGTTATGATTAGCCAAAAACCATAGCCATTATGTTATAGGCTACTAACCCACTAGTGTGAATACCAACCCCCTATGCAGGTTTAAGATCTCTCAACCTAAGAATAGTCTCTCTATCCTTCTTATTTTCTCAATGTTCGCCAACCCCACATCCATAACATCATTCTCATATCATTTATCTCAACAACACATCAATGTCAATCCCTAATTATCATCTCATATATTTCCACTGTCTTTATTAAGCCTTATTAATCAACAATTATCATCAATAAATCATAGAGTCATAACTAAGATACACAACATCTCATAGCAACCATATCAAGCTTAATATAACATAACATAACCAAAACAACTCGTCTTTAACATAATAATTCTTCAAACACCCAATTCCTATTCCTCTAATCGTGTATGGTTATTATTTATAGTACTTTAAACATTTACATTCCTAAATTTGGATAAAAGGGGTTTTATAACATAAAAGGGGGCAACTTGGTTTTTGAACAAAAGGTGGGCGCTCGGCCCCCAATCCTATGCGCCCAAGTGTATGGTAGTGTCCTTTTTTGGTGCTCTATTTCAGAGTTAGAAGATTCTACATCTTTAGCTTCGAAATTCATTTCAAATGTGACAAATTTACTAGAAATTCTTATTTTTAATAGCATCACCCGACTTCTAACCATTAAATAAAACAATTGGTTTAAGATTTCATCAAGTATTAATCAAGTTAAGAGTTTACAGTCCTTTTTCTTCCCAATGGCATATATATGTATATATTCATGTATACCTTAGGTTTTCTAACTTAAATTGCCTTCAAAACTTCAAATAAGCATGCAAACAATATTCTAACAATGCATATGCATTATATATGTGAGTAAGAAGTATTTAATCGCTACCTAAGTGAAGAAACGAAGAGAAACGGAAGACTGAGAAGAACTGTTACTTTATGACTATGCTTCAAAATCGTAGAACTAATACCTAGAATTAATATTACTTTAGTATCTAACTAACTAAATATTTAGTTTTAATCTTCTTCATTTCATGGTTCACACAAGTTGCAGATGCAAGTAGATCATCAAGTTGGGTATGCAAGTTGGCAAGTGAGCATGTAAGTTGGACAAGTAAGATGGCGAAATCAAAATTAGACAATCAAGATGAAGAATTCATGTTGGAAAAGTAAAATAAAAATTCATGTTGGACAAGTAAGTGTTATAATTCTAGTTGGACAAGCAAAATGAAGAATTTAAATTAGATAAGCAAGTAAGAGTTCAAGTTGGACAATACAAGTTGGAGAATTTAAATTACACAAGAAAATATACAAGTGGCATGCAAGTGATTGGGCATATGATGTCTATAACTACATGCTACAATAAAGAAGAAAGACAAGTAACTTCGTAGAGAAAGTGAGTTAGAGAGAAAATGAGTGTGAGCCAAGATTGTCTCTTGTATTCATTTTCTTTTCTCTTTCTTTTTCTTGTTCTTTACTTTCAAAACTTGTTCTTTAATCTTATATTTTGTTTAAGTACTTTATATATAAAACTATGTTTTCAAGCTTTAAACTTTCAATGAATTTTCTTTCCTTTACCATGTCTTGCTAAGTTTTTTAATTGGTTTCAAACCAAGAAGTATGTTAGTTGAGATGTTGAATTCAAAATAGCTATTGGTTTTATAAATTTAAATTGTTTTCTTGATACAAAGGATGAAAGATTGTTTGTTATAATCTTTCGATCAAAACTTCGATTGTGTTATAATCAAGCTTGGCTTTTGTAGTCCAAGTGTTTCATTCAATGTCTCATCCAAAGTTCTTTAAATACGATGATAATAATCATTCTTGTATCCATTAAGTTTTATTTGAATAAGAAATATCAAAAGTATATATGTTGATCAATGTTACAGCCTTGAAACCTTCCATAACTTTCTCCTAAAAAGGTTTAAGGAGGTGGTTCAATGGTTTTATACCTTGATCAATAGAGAAGTCCTATTTCCATTAATTATTGTGAAAGTAAATGTTGTCCCAATTAGCAACACTAGAGGGGGGTGAACAGGATTGCTGAAATATATTAGCAAATAAAACTTTCAACCCTTAAACCAAACATGTCATGATGAAAAGGAAAATAAAAAATAGAATGCACTTAAAAAAATATTCAATATTTGTGGATGAAGAGCGAGTGCTAGTGTTTGCAATAAATATAAAGAGAAGGAAAGAGAAGGAAAGAGAAATAAACACGATCGATTTATAGGGGCTTAGCTTCAATGTTGCCTACATCCACTTCCCAAGCCTTCCTTGAGATTTTTCTACCATTCTTTGAAGCAATTTTTGTACACTAGCTTCCCTAGGTGCTAGAAACCTCTCCCAAGTTATTTTATTCCCATATCACTCACACTAAGTGAGTCTATCCCCAAATCACTCCACAAGTCTCTCTCAAAGAATATCCCTTGTTTTGGTTCCCAACACTTGAACTAAAACTAAAAAGAGCTCACCCAGCTCTCAAAAATTAATAGGGTTATAAATTTCCCCCTCTTACAATAATATTGATGAGTTTAACACTCAATCAAATAAAAAAAAAACTCTCATAAGTTAAGTATAAAAGATGAAGCACAAGTGTAGGAAGAAATCAATTTAAGTTTGCAAAGTTACTGACTTTCTTGTATCTTTTTGTATGTACTTCTTTCTTACCTGCTTCTTCTTTTTCAACCTAAGCTTGAGGCTGTATTTATAGGAAAATATTCTAAAATGACCGTTACTAAGTAAAAAAACACTTTTGCCCTTGAAAGAAATTGAATTTCCTTACTTCCAATGTTGCCTTTCATATTCACATTTTCTGAGATATGTTTGTAACCATTTTTCACCCTCATAACATTCATATCTGATATTTCCCTAGAGTAATGACTTTGTAGAGATATAAGTTAGTTATAGTTTGGAACAATTTGAGCTTCATCAAATGGTTAGATCTTCAGATATATCCTCCAAACTGAGACTAGAATCAGATAGTTTTTTCTAACATTTTGAATCTGCGTTTCCAATTAAGGGTAATATTTCACTATGATGATCTTAGAATTTGAAGAAAATTAAACCTAAAAAAGTTATATCTTTATAAGTCTTCTTTTCACACACCAAAAATCATAATTTTTAAATTTTTAGATTATGAGTTATGGCTCAAAAACCAACATTAGCTCTAGAATTCGAAATTAAATTTTCTTCTGTAATAACTAATATTCCAACTCATTTTTGGACATCTTAACTTTACATCCATAAAGCTTTTCAAATGGGTAATGTTGTAGATACGAAAGTCTAGCTTACTATATTATTATTTTATGAAAATTAAACCGTTAGATCTTTCGATATATCCATACACTAACATATGTCTGATTTGTATGTTCATTCGATTTCAACTCTATCTTCAAGTCTTTCATCTTTTTTTAATTTCCACTACTCCAAACCTTGAAATTCTTTTATTTCATCATCCAAATTATGTAAAAATACTTTTCCAAAAAAAAAAAAATTATCTCTTCCAATCAATTTATCTTGAATCTATCAAATTAAAATGAATTGTAATATTTCATACAATGTCTATTTGAAAATTGATTGTGAAAATTTAATTCAATATTTGTTATCATCAAAATCAATTATAAAACTAAGTTTATAAACATTTGGGTTAACAATAAACTTATTGTCTCTAAGTTTTACACAATATATCTTCCGATTCAAATTTATCGTTGTTAAATTTTGATTGAGTTATAAAAGTTAAATGAATCATCAATATACTACACTTGGAATGATTTGGAGCTAAGTCATTCATTTCATTAACAAAACCAAGTTCTTTCATTTCAAGTGCTTATGTTGTTAATCTATTTAACTTATTCATGTTTTACTTTTAGTTGTTAAGTCTATTTTACAAGATTTCCATTTCAAAAACTTCCACAATTTTAAGCTTACATCAAACTCAATCATTCTTTGTGAAGGTTAACTTCAAACTTGAAAAGACTTCTCAAATCTAAGGCTTCATTTGGTTCCTTTTTCCATTTTTGTTTTTTGTTTTTTTTTTCTATTTTTATTTTGAGCTCATTTTTCATTTTACACTTTTAAAAATAAGGAAAACAACTCTAAAGCATTTGGTCATTTATGTTTTTAAAATTTATTTTAAAAATAGAAAATAAGTTTACACATGAAATGAAAATTCGCAAAATATTTTTTTGAGTATTTTCAATTTAAAAAAAAAAAGAAATTCTCAAAATAAGGAAAATAGAATAATTTCTGTTTTTTTTTTTACCTTAGGATTTTTAAAGTATAAAACACATAAAATAGAAAATAGAAGAACAAACCAAATGCCCCTTAAGTTTTTCTTAGAATTTTCAACAAAGCACTCCATTCGAACACATTCTTGGTCTCACCAAGTAAATGCTACACTATACACTCTTGCACTTAGAAGTTTAAATTGGTAATTTTTGTGAGCAGATAAGTATTTTGGTGCCACTATTGGAGAGTGCTAGAAAGCAATAAGGAGACGAACTTTGGGAGCTTTTCAAGTGAGAAAGAACTTCACCACCATCTTCAAGACCATCTTCAATAATGGAGGTTTTTCTCGATACCTTCGTTCCATTCTCTTGTTGTGAATATATTTTTATTTATTTATTGAAGTTTTGTTGTGTGTTTTGTTTTTGTTTTCATTTAAAGTTTGTTAGTTTAGATTGACTTAGTGTATGCAATTAAGATCTAGTTGTATTGTAACATTCAATTTTGATCAAGCAGTTGAACCACCATCTCCTACCTCCTTAGAGTCCATATCACTAACATCTGAGAGTCCTACTCATGCTAGAGTAGAAAACAAAAGAGCACTAAGGGAAGTACTTCAAATGGCAATCCATTTAGAATACCTAGGGATTATTTACATCTAGTTAAACACACTCCATCATGCATTGTTTTTCCACTTGATCAACAATACACTTAAAATTGGGAATATATAACTTCTTCCCATATTTCATGGCATGGAGCCGGAGAACCCTTATACTCATATTAGTGAATTTGAAGAAGTTTGTGCCACTTTTGTGGA
This sequence comes from Sideroxylon spinosum, assembly GCA_003260245.2. NCBI lineage: Eukaryota > Viridiplantae > Streptophyta > Magnoliopsida > Ericales > Sapotaceae > Sideroxylon > Sideroxylon spinosum. Next base: position 57,152 of record QLOD02019967.1, on the reverse strand, counting down.
TAGAAATTACATAAAAGACATTATGAGATTGAAATTGTTTCCATTTTCTCTTAAGGATAAAGCTAAAATATGGTTATATTCTTTGAGTCCTAGGTCCATAGGCACATGGAGGGAAATGCAAATTGAGTTTTTAGATAAACGTTTTCCTACACAAAAGATTGCTACCTTGGAATATCAAATGATGATGTTTTCATATTAATCAGGAGAGTCTTTTTATGCGGTATGGGAGCAATTTAAGGAATTATTATACGGTTGTTCTCGTCATGGTTTTGAGATGTGAAAGGTAGTAAGTTTCTTCTATGACTCAATTCCACCACACCCTAAGCAACTTGCGTTAACCATGTGTAATGGAGACTTTTAGAAAAAAAAAATAACCTGAGGAAGCTTTTTAATTCTTTGATCAGTTGGAAAAAAAAATTAAATAGTGGTAAACTACTTTATCTCTGGTTGAGGTAAAGATCACGACCCAAGCTATAATGGTAAATTCAACTTAAGGAGTCTAATGCACTAAATGCTAAAATTACACCATTGACTTAGAAAGTTGAGTCTCTTAAAATGAAAAAGGAGCATAAAGTAAATAAGATAGAAGACCAGGTTTATATGATATATGAATAAAAGTGTTGTAGTCCTAATGACTGTTCCACTATTTCAACCCTTAGGGAAGTTCTTTTAACCCAAAACGCGAACCTAGCCAACCTTAGAAACTTTTCTAGTAGGTTCAATTTCCAGTGTTGAAATTAAGAACATAACAAAATAGGTTCAAAAATTTTTCGGATCGATCAAGTATAAAATAATTTAAACTTCTTGTACTACTATATTCAAAATATAAAAAATGAAATGAAATCAATAACCAAAACCAACCTTTTCTTGTTTCTTAATTTGATCTTAGATTCTAGAACTTTTCTTTCCAGGCGGTGGAAACTCCTAGATTTTCTACCTTTTGTCCTATTAGACCCTCTTAGAGGTTTTTTCTAACGTCTATGATTGTATGGGCAACCTAATAGACTGATCCTTTATAAAGGTAAGAGTAGAGGACCAAGGTGTAAATAAACTTAATTTGGCTAATTAAGAAATTACCGATAATTATCTCATAATTACGAATACATCTCTTAATAATTATACCTTACTCCATAAAAAGGTATAATTGAACTCCAACCCCAGTTTACTAAAATCATTTCATAAAACATCTTGTCCACTATTTAATTCTACAATTAAGCCCCTCTACCTGATATAGAAACAATTAGAATTAAAAAACTATCCAATTCCAGTTGATACCGCCCTCTATACTCTAAGAACTATTATTCTAATCGTTTTATGTTGGTCACTATCTCAATGATATATTATTAAGATGACTAGATCCGGATTTAAAGACTAGTTAATATTCTTAACATGGATAATATCTCTATCTCAAATAAGATTGTGGATTCTTTTTTGATAGTGTATGTTCCCCAGTTTCATGTAATGGTTTCCTAAAACACTAAGGTGTTGGCCTAATGATAATCAGCCTCACTTCTGATGAATTAAAGTCATCATTACATAAAATAGTGTCCATCACTATCTTAGGATTTAGAGCAATTGCTTAGAGTGAACATAAGAAATACATCAATACAAATAGCATAGCTTAGATGTGTTTTTTTTTTATTATCATCCTGTTCAATGTCTTCCTCACCAACACTTTAGATTCAGAGTCCCCTACTCTAATGATTGAGATAAGTCATTCTATCATACAAAAATCTAAAATGTGATAGTCTTTCAGTTGTGTTTGTCACTGCTGAATTACCTTACTCAAAATTAATGAATTTTGGTTTAAGTGTTTTGAGTAAAGAAAATTAAGACAAACTTCCCCAGTTGCAACTGGTGAGTACCAGGTCGATTCCATATGGATCTAAGGAGCAAAGTTATGCTTGAATCTAATGGATTTAATTAGCAAAACAGTGGCTCACAAGAATTGAAAACAAAAATGAAAATCTAGTTTGATGATGGGTGTGGTTTAAAAAATGGGTTTTGAAATGAAAATTAAGTTTAACTAAAATCTAATAACGAAAATATAGGCAATATAATTCCAATGCCTTTCCAAAGCAATCTCAAGATGCCAAGACTGTATAAATCACCAATTCTATTTGTTCTAATTTTTAAGAAAATAATTTCAATTGAATCAAGCCATAGATCGAACATCTGATGTGCATATCTATCTTAAGAAGAATAAAAGTTCTATGTCTAGCAACTCACATACAAATTTGCAATGAGAGTTAAGTAACGTCTATGAACTCATCGATAGAATATGTAAATCAATGTCAATCAGACCTTAAATCAATGATATCTAAAGCAAGCAATTAGATGCAAATAGAATTGGTAATCAGAGAACTCAAAGTAAACCTATGATGATTAGCATTTTGAGAATAATTGGGAAGGACATTGTCCTTGCCTTTGCCCAAGAAAACTCAACCGATTGTTTTCAAAAAATTAAGAACGAAGATAGAAATCTGAGATGGAAACACTAAAACTTGAAAAGGAAATTTAATTACGAAATGAAATTCGATTATAGCACTTGAAATTGAAGAACAACAATTACAAGCTAAAATTCTAAATTGAAAACAAAATAGAAGCCCAAATCTATTTCTCTCTATTGAATCGAAAAAGAAAACTCTCTCTCGAAAAATACCTAATGGAATCTGGGTCTCCCATATGTATCATGTGAGGTCAACTATATCATTTTTCCCCCTCCCATTCTTCGTGAAACTTGCTATTTCAGTTTTGTAATTTCCCCTAATTACAAAATTGCCATCCCTTAATTTTAGGATCTTTATCACAAAGGTAGTTGAGGGCACGTGGAAGACATTGCTGAAATATAACCAATCATTCAGATGCTACAGGTTGTATTCAAATACAATATTCCCTATCAAATTTGTTTCACTAGCCAGCAGTATTCAAATGGGTCAAATTCATATCTGAATACAAGTTTTTGCTTCTAAAATTCTCAAGCTGATTGTCTAATCCTCTGTATTGAACTTTAAATGAAAATTCTTAAACTCCATAAGTGGCTTTAATGAGCTGATGTGTTGTATTCAGATGCATCCAATGTTTCCATTCTTCATGTCTCTCTCTCTGCACCTTTAATGAGCTCAATTCACTGTTCATTGTGATGAAAATTCAGCATGTGCTCCATGTTGAGTGATGAAGATTAAACCTACACAAAAAAGGAATTTTATATCATTTATGGGCTATAGAAATGAGTAATTAAATAGATAAATTTGTAAAATTGAAGTCCAATCACACCCCCAACTTTAACATTACTAGTCCCTAGTAATGCTTTAAGTAAAAGATACAAGAGAGCCATTTTTATTGAGGATAAACAGAAACTTTATTTTATTTTCAAAATGAAAAGCCACTCTCTAGGAAATCATGACTATATTTAGCTTGTCTAGCAAGCCTTTTCAACCCCTAGAATCCCCTTAGTGGATGAGTGAAGTCTCATAAGGGCTTGCAGAGATGATACCCACAAACATCAATTATGATATCAAATGAATGGTAAATCATAGGCATAGAATGTTAATTAATACCATGAGCCAAGAAATTTAAGATCAAGGCTTAAAATCTAAAATTTTATATGGTATGTAGAACTTGCTAAACATCAAAATTAAAAGTGAATATTCAATTTTTGAAATTGTCAACTCAACATAAATCTCTAAAGTCCACTTTATTTTGAACTTTGCACTGTACTACTTTCCCAAGTTTCGACTTTAGTTCTCACCTTAGATGTCACTTTCAATTGAAATAGAACACACATGTTTTCTCTTAAGATTCCCCTTTTATAAGAATAAATGTAAATCAAATTCTAGAAGGTAGCATCCATAAGTCAAAAATGACTTTTTAAAAAAGAAAAGGACTAGGCATAACTCCATGAAGGAATGAAGTAGTAGGAATGATTACTGAACCTTACTGAGCCTCTTGACATTTAAGACTCTACAATTGTTCATCAACCACCTAAATCAATTAGGACATTTTCTTGGTTGTAATGGATGTCATTTGGGTAAAATGTGGTTTTCCAAAAGAATGAATTTAGAATTAAAATATTTTTTGGAAAGCACTTGAGATTGATGTCCTAACCTCCTATTTTCTTCTTAAGATTATATCAGTTTATTTCTCACAATGTGTGAAATAACAATTAGATAAAAGACTTTTTTTTTTTAAATCTGAAATTTTGAATTTTGAACTCTTTTATTCCACTCAAAGATTCACGCTTCTTTCTCTCAACCTTCTTCCATTTTCTTTTTCAACATTTACAACTTCTTTTTTCAACCCTCATTCCCCTTTTTCAATATTCGCATCTCATTCTCCTTAGTCTATCTACCTATTTTACCAGTGCATTCCCAAAAAGATGTAAATAAAATAAGGAGGGCTTGAGAGCATTCATGTTAAGGTTAAGGGAATTATGTGGTAAAAGGGAAAAAAAATAATGAATGCTCACTTAGGCTCAAACTTGGCTACTAAGGTGATGTTCATGAATAATAGGAATTTAAAGGCTCAATTTTAGAAAAGATGGCCTAATTTCATGTTTGTGTTTCTTTAAAAAAGTGTAAAGTATAAACATCAAAATTCTAGCTAAGTTCCTTCAGCACTCCTATAATCATCCAAAGCAAAGTAATATTACTGGAGTTATTGAATAAAATGAAAGAAAATAACATCAAACCTATAAAGGTTTCAGAGTAACTGTATTCCTCTCATGAATGAAGCTAAAAGGCTCAAAACCTCTCTATGGTTCAAGTCTCCACTATAGCTTGGAAGTGCCAAAGTACATCATCCATTCAAGAGTTTTATTCATGAGTATTTAAGTTGAATCAACAATTCAAAAACTAAGCTCATTCATAAATCAATTTAGCATTTCAATTCATGCAAGCTAAACATCTCAACAAATTTCAAATGCTAAAACTTGAAACTCAATTTTCAGTAAATGGCATCAACTAAAAATCCAGACTTCAAATTTCTATTCGTACAAAACATAAAGATTCATTTCAAAAGGAAATACCAAAGCAGTATTTTCAGTTGATCAAACTTAATTTCTAGCCAAGTTCCACTAATTGATCATTTTCATAAAAAAATTCATATCAATATCAACTAAAACTTAAACAAAAGTCAAAACAAAATATCCTTTCATGTAATCAACAAAACAAGGCTTAAGATTTTCCTAAGAACCTACACACAGCTCTTAATCTGTGTTTTAAAAGAGGGCACATTCTAATTGTACCCTTCTTTTTTTTTACTAGGCCATTTCAAAATCTCCTGGTGAAGTAGGTTCATATAACCCATCTAACATTTCTATCACTTGTTTTTATTTTCCCCTTACTGATCTCTCAAACTCTTCATTTTCACAATTAACTCATCTTGTTTCCTCTGGACATCTCTCACTATTTTGTATAAACTTTGGATAGTAATTTGATCCCACGAGTGAATTGAAAGTTGGATTTACATTGGATCTCACCTGAATCGCCCCATCTGTCCTCCTAAAGAGGAGTTTGGTTTCAAACCCCGGTTCGAACGGGGGAGTACGCCATGCTAATGTGCCTTGGATGATCCGCACCTCAGGATAAAGTGGTCATACTTCTTTCACCTAAACGAGAACTTGATTTAGTAGCTCTTTCCAAAAGTCATGAATGCAAATGAAAAACATCCCCTGGATAAGCTTCATGACCAGGTGATCGTTGTAATAGAAGAGACATTTGGCGATAAGCTTGTGCAATTCTAGTGGCAGGTTTAACTATTTCCATTGTTGCCTTCCCTCTGACCCCATGGCTCTACACGATTTTTGTTATCAGTCTTCCAAAAGGTAACCCCAAGTTAACTCTAGGTTTTTCCACTGCTGTGGCTATGGTGGTCCAAATATGGTTGGTTAAATCAATAGGAATATCTGGAAGCAATTTCCCAATGAACTTAGCTTGTGCCACTGTTATAGATGAACATACGCGTGAGGAAGAATTTTGGAACACACTAGCATGTGTAGAACTCTACTTTTGTCAGTGAGGTTTACCTTAGACATTTTAGTTTTGTCTCATCAAGCTTGAGAATTTCCTAATAACAACTTTGCCAAATTATCCTTACTTAGCTATCCTTCCCACTCAGCTTGTTATTGTGGGGTTGCAACAGGAATGTTTCCTAGTGGGAGTGCACCAACTCTTGTAATCAACTTAAGGGTCAGCACTATAGGTTTCTTTCTTACTTCAGTACGAATTTCATTGCTCTGATCCTTCCCTTTCATGGCATTAGAATAAAATTTCTTAACTAAGGGTATAGTGGCTTTCTAACTAATACTTACCCACTCAAGCCATCCCCTACTAACAATCATTTTCATCAACTTATAGGGATGGTCTGTATAATCATCAAGTTGGATACCCCTCTCACACAGAACTGCTCGCTTAATATACCCATCAGTGTACCTCTTCTTGGATGTTGGATTTGAAAAATGAGGGTTAGAATAGGGTTCCTCAACAATAGCAACATCAAGGGTCTTTACTTCTGGGATAAAGTCTTCACCATTAACTTCACTCGTTGATTGTTCTTGCTCATTGGGTGTTTGAACTTCAGCACCTAAATAAGGCGGCGCTGTAGACTCAGACATTTCTACCTCTATAGGTCCAAAGTTAACAGAAACAGACCTTATACCTTGGATTCGCTCCCTTAGCCTTATGCTTACTCTTCTTGGGATAGATATTGTCATTTTCCTCTTCAGCAAGCACAACTCAGCCTTTTTCTCCCTCTATGCGCAATGCCAATAACCCAAAAATCCTAGCTTTGAGCTTCACAAGTTCAATAGTCTCAAATGATTGTTCGATAGCCTTTAATTCTAGTAGATGGAGGGAAATAATGGGATATATACAAGGTATGCACGGTGAAGCTATTTAGGTCAGGGTTTAGAGCATCCAAATTTGAAAAGTCACGGTTAGTTCACTCAACTAGTACTTATATGAGGGTCAATGTGGACATATCCCAATATCCAACTCCATATCCAAATACAATTTATCAATAACTTTGTACCTTAGTATCTCATAAACCAAATTGTGTGACAATTCCTTAACAAAAAAAAAAAAAAACTCAAGCTATGTTTGTGACTTTTTTTTTACTTTAAATTTATTTCTAAAAGCACCTAATCCTAAAAAAAAAGAGTGAAATAATAAAAAAAATTCCAAATTTTTTATTTCACCAATTTGCGAGCTCATAATAAAAAGAACAATCTCATTCACACTCTAGCAATTCAAAACCTAAAAAATCAATCTAGTTCAGCCAATTTCAAACTAGACATAATCCCAAACAATTTTAGATTATATTCTACCAACTAAAAACATTCATTGTCCTCAATGTATCAAACGAAAAATTCAAATGTAACTGAAATCTCATTAGTTGCTAAGAAGAAAAATACCGAGGAACTTGCAATGAAAATCTTAATTTGGCAAATGTAATTGAAATCTCATTATCCAAGTGCTATGGTCAACTCCCCCCAACTTGTTCAAAGTTAAGACTTTTGAAAATGGCATGTACAGGTGAAAGAGGCTAAAAGCTAATCTTAAATATGCTCATACCTCTTGAACCTTACCAAATAGTTCAACCACTCAAGGAAACCATTGGATTTTCCATGTGAGATGATTAAATCAGATTTGTACAGATTTGCAACACAAACCAAATTCCCCATTGTCCTTAATTGATCACTGCATGCTTGAGTGCTAAAAACTAAAGGTTAGCAAGTGCAGAATAATTTTTTTTAAGAAAAAAAAGAAAAGGAATAAAAAAACATAAAAAAATTATCCTTTCTTTGGTACATGTAACAGAATTTCCTTACCAATTAGCAGCAATCTGGGGGATCCTTAAGATCTCAGCTCTCGATTTTAGCCACCAAGCTCTCATGGTATTCTTTAAGCCTATGCCCATTTAGTCAACACATTCTTCGAGGTGGGATTCTCTGTGTCAATAGCCCCAAATTCTGTTATGCTCTTAATCACATAAGGAGCAGTCCACCAGACCTGAGTTTCCCTGGAAATAAGTGTAGCCTAGAATCATACAATGAACCTTTTTGCCCCATAAACAATTCTCTCTTCTTGATGTGTGCATCATGCCACTTTTTCACTCTATTCTTGGAGATGTTAGCATTCTCAACTGCATCATTCCTAATCTCCTGAAGCTCACTTAACTGCAACTTCCTTTGAGAGACCGGTTCATTGATATTCTCATTAAAATGCTTCACTGTCCAAAGGCTTTATGCTCCAACTCCATAGGTAAATGACAATCTTTCCCGTACACTATCCTATAAGAAAACGTGCCTAAGATGGTCTTGTATGCAGTTCTATAGGCCCAAAGTGCATCTACTAGCTTCAACGACCAATCTTTTCTATTTGGATTCACAGTCTTCTCAATGACTCTCTTAATCTCCCTATTGGCAAGCTCAGCTTATCCACTGGTTTAGGGGTGATAATAATTATTTAATATTAAAGGCTCGAAAATATAATTTCGAATAAGATTAGGAGTGCAATTATAATTTTTTAGTGGAATGAATAATAATTTATGTAATTAAATCCTAACCAGGGTAGGATTAGGTGATTTAATTACATAGAAAGTCCTTTTCTTATTTGCCTATTGGTCCCTATTTAAGCCCTATAAAATACCCTCTCTGATGGCAGCTAGGGTTAACATTTTTCTGAGAAGAAAAATAAGAAACCCTAGAGAGACTGTCAAGAGATCCCACCATCTTGTGAGAGAGAAGGAATGTATTTTCAGGAATACGGTAAAAGACTGAACGTTGAGATCGAGTAGTCAAATCGAAGTCCACGAAAGCTTTGTGTAATCAAAGCAAAAATCACCACACAAACGTGTCAAAGAATAGAATTCGGATTAAGAGCATAAGTAATCATAATAATCATGAGGCTTAAATTATTTTATAAAGTCAGTATAAAATAATTTACTCAATTGGGTCCAATTCAATACACACAAAGTGTACTAGCACAAAAATTTAGAATTAAACCATTCCCGTAGTCAAGACAAACCTACTAAAATTCTATGCTACAGTCCTACTGATGGTGTGTCCAATTCCATCTAAAACTGTGAATGATAAACTTGTATTCCAGAAGAACTGATGACCTAGTCTCCTGTGTGTAAGCCATACTCTACATACTAGATCAAATACTCTTTGTGAATACTAGACACATGCATAAATATAGTAAATGGCATTCATTGCTCAAAAAGGAATTCTCATTAAAATATAAAAACATAACATAAAGCATATCTTTTAGTCTATATCTCTATTAGTGATAGCCTCCACCCACTTTGAGACATAATCTGTAGCCACTAAGATATATTCATGACCAAATGAATTCACAGATAGGCCCATAAAATCTATCCCCCCACAATAAAAAATGTTAAGCACATAAATGGGATAAAGTGGCATCATGTTCGTCGTAGTGAGGCTGCCAAGTCTCTGGCATCTGTCACATGCAACACGAAATACATGCACATCTTGAAACATGGTAGGCCAATATAATCCACATTACAGAATCTTGGCCACAGTCTTCCTAGTAGAGAAGTGACAATGTGGTACTCACTTTCAGGTATGCATCCCCTAATAACTTGGTCTAGGTAGTACTTGAACGAGTATAGATCATCCTAAACGAAATGCCTCACTTTCCTAAAGAATTTCTGCCTATCCAATTTAGTCCAGTGAGGGGGTATCAGACTTATAGCCAAGTAATTAGCTATATTTGAAAGCTAAGGTACCTGTGATGAGTCTACATGAAATAACTATTCATCAGGTAAGGTCTCATCAATGGGAGGATCAAATGATGCTAAATCCTGATTTAGAATCCTAGAGAGGTGGTCAGTCGCCACATTTTCAACCCTTTCTTATCTTTGATCTCTAAATCGAACTCTTGAAGTAAAAGAATCCACCTAATGAGTTTAGGCTTGGCATCAAGTTTGGTCAAAAGATATTTTAATACAGCATCTTGAGTGTATACTATCACATGAGAGCCTACAAAGTATGACCTAAACTTATCTAATGCATAGGCTACTGCTAAAAGCTCCTTCTCAGTGGTTGTGTAATTCCTTTATGCATCACTAAGAGACTTACTAGCATAGTACAACACATATGGTTTCTTATCTTTCCTTAGGCCTAGCACTGCACCAATGGCATAGTCGCTAGTATCACGCATGATCTCAAATAGCAATGTCCAATCTGGAGTTTGCATTTTGGGTGCTGACATGAGCAAACCTCTAAGTCTATGAAATGAGGATTGACACTCTAGTGTCCAGTTAAAGGGTGGTGGGGAACTCGGAAAACCCCAAGATCATGGCTATAGTGTATATAATTAATATAAAAATTTTTACCATTGTATACTACAAGAACAAGATCACACTTTCGAGACCTCTCTGGTTTGATCTCGACAGATCCAATAGACAAAGCTTTCATTGACTTCAATTCGACTGCTCGATCTCAACCTTCAGCCTTCTGTCGTATTCCCAAAATTACCTTCCTTCTCTCTCACAAGATGGTGGGATCTCTCGACAGTCTCTCTAGGGTTTCTTGTTTTTCTACTTAGAAAATGTTAACCCTAGCCACCACAAGAGAGGGTATGTTATAGGGCTACAACAGGGACCAATAGGCAAATAAGAGAAGGACTTCCTATGTAATTAAATCTCCTAATCCTATCTGCATTAGGATTTAATTATATAAATTATAATTCATTCCACTAAAAAACTATAATTACACTCCTAATCTTATTTGAAATTGTATTTTTGAGCCTTTAATATTAAATACTTATTATCTCTCCACGTTAAGATTATAGATATCCACCAATTAAATTTAATTATTGACAATCTAATTTAATTGGCTTTTTATTATCCTTGAGATCTTTCCACTTAACTTATTTGATATATCGGATTCAAAATCCACTTGCAGGATTTGATACATTCAAAACTCATAAGCTTCCTCAAGGGACATCATTAATCCAAATTATTAGGACATTGATTCTTTCAACTATTAATATTCATCATATATATAATGTTATTGCCCAACCCACTGAGTTTATTGACTCATATAGAATCTCACTCTTTGTGTAATCAAAGTAACAATCACCATATACACGTGTCTAAGAATAGAATTTGGATTAAAAGTATAAGTAATCATACTAATCATGAGGTTTAAATTATTTTATAAAGTCAGTATAAAATAATTAACTTAAGTAGGTCCAGTTCAATACACACAAAGTGTACTAGCATAAAAAGTTAGAATTAAACCATTCTCCGTAGTCAAGACAGACCTACTAAAATTCTATACTACAATTCTACTAATGGTGTGTCCTATTCCATCTAAAACTGTGAACGATAAACTTGTATTCCAAAAGAACCTATGATCTAGTCTTCTGTTTGTAAGCTGTACTCTAGTAACTAGATCAAATCGTCTTTGTGAATACTAGATACATGCACAAATATAGTAAATGGCATTCATTGCTCAAAAGGAATTCTCATTAAAAATATTAAAACATAGCATAAAATATGTCTTTTAGTCTATATCTCTATCAAAAGGAACATCTTGAGTTAACAGATTGTATAAGGGTCCAGCTATGGCATTGAATTAGGTAATAAGCCTCCTAAAGAAACCTATATGACCTAGGAATGATCTGACATCCTTAACAAATCTAGGGGTGGGTAGGTTTTGAATTATTTCCACTTTGGCCTTATCTACCTTTATCCCCTTAGCAAATACTATATGATTAAGAACTACACCCTGAGTCACCATAAAGTGACATTTCTCCCAATTTAAAAACAAGTTCTTTTCCTCACATCTAGTAAAGACCTTCTTAAGATTTTTTAAACGCACATCAAAATTAATCCCAGAACTGAAAAGTCATCCATAAACACTTGAAGGAACTTTTCCACAAAGTCACTAAACAAGCTTATCATGCATCTCTGAAAGTTACAAGAGCATTGCAAAGACCAAAAGGCATAGACCTATATACAAATGTTTTAAATGGGCATGTAAATGTAGTCTTTTCTTCGTCATCTAATGCATTTTCTTAGGCACTACCTGAGTTGGGCTAACCCACTTAGAATCTAAAATGGGGTAGATAATTCCAACATTCAATAGCTTGATTACCTCCCCTCTATCCACTTCTTTCATGTTAGGATTAAGCCTCCTTTATATTTGCCTAATGGGCTAAGCATCCTCCTCCAAAAATATCCTATGGGTGCAAATCAATAGGCTAATTCCTTTCAAGTTTGCTATGGTCCAACCCAAAGCTCTTTTATCTCTTCCACACACCCGTAAATTTGATTTCTTGGTCAGAATTTAGCTGAGATGAAACGACAGCTGGATAGGACTCCCTCACCTAAAAAACACATATTTCAAGTCACTAGGTTGAGGTTTCCTTTCAGGTATTGGTGGCTTTTCAAAAGATGGCTAAGACTTGACTATTGGTAGCTTTAAAGGTTCAAAACTAAGCCTCTAATTATTCACTATCATAAAAAAATCTGAATTTTCCTCGAAACTTCCTTCACCAAAGCTCTCCAATTCACAAGCATCAAGAAATTCAACTTATTCACTATTCACTAAAGCTCTCTCCAATGTGTCAACTAAATACTCTCTATCAAAGTACTCTTGAGGATAGTTTGAATTAAATCAACTTCCAGTGACTTATCATGTTCACTAGGCTGTTTTGTCACTTCGAAGATGTTTTTCTCAGTTATCATGTTGCCAAAGGAGAATTTGATGACTCCAATTCTACAATTAGTCAAGGCATCTAAGGTGGCTAAAAATGGTATCTGTAGGATGATAAGGAAAGCTGGTTGTGACCCTTGAATTAGCTGAGTGTCAAGCACTATAAGGTCCACGGGAAAAATAAAATGCTCCACTTGAATTAAGACATCCCCAACAATACCTCTAAGAACTTTAACTGACCTGTTTGCTGGTTGTAATGTCACCCTAATAGGTCTAAGTTGTCCTAAACCAAGCTCTTCGTAAACAGTGAAGTGTAAGAGATTGACACTTGCACCCAAATCCAACAAAGCTTAATCTACCCTCTTATTCCCAATGATACATGCAATAGTAGGACTCACTTATTGAGTTAAAAATGGTTTTTCCTTAACATCCTTTTCACTATGCACAAGTCCCTCAAAAATTTTCCATAAGATGGATTTTGTTTAATTGTATCAAGTAAGGGAATATTGGTTTTGACCTGTTTAAAAACCTCATAAATGTCAAAATTCAAATTCTCCTTCTTATTTTTTTTCAATCTTTAGGGAAAAGGAGGTTTTGTAAAAAAATTCAGATCTATCCACCTTGGTTTCTTTTGAAATCTTTTCATTTTCAAAAATTTTCTCACTATTTTCGAACTCATTTCCATTAAAAAATTTATTTTTGCTTTCAGATTTCCATCTTTATTTTTAGAATTTACTTGCTCTTCCCTTTGAATTTTGATTTGCTGCTTGCTACTATTTGAATATTCAGTTTACTAAATCAATTGCTCTTTATTCTGTATCTGAGTTTACAATCCTTCACTGCTTAAATTCTATTTCTATTTAGATTTTCCTCTGTTGTCCAAATTTCTGCTCATAATATGCACCTAATTTTGCTTCAATTCCTTATTTTCTTCCTCATATGGCCCATAATTAGGTTTCTCAATGTGTTTTTCACTTCTCAGAGTTGTCACAGCTTGTACATGCTCCAGATTTCCATTGGCACCAGATGAAGATGATTCACTTAAGTGAACCTATCCTGTAAGATTTGGTTTAGGTTGAGATGGAGGTTTTCCTGATTCTCTAATGCTTAAGACTTAAGTGAGCTTAGTTAATTGACTTCTGAAGTCCTCTATTGTTCTACTTGTTTGCCCTTGGAACTTGGAAACTTAATTGTTGGTTCCAATCTGCCCTTGTATAAACTATTGTAAGGTATCTTCCAATGATCTCTTGTGTTAAGGCTAGTAAGAGTTAGGATTAGGCTGCAGCTGAAATGGTTGAGAAGGAAAAAGCTGAGGAGGCAATGGTTGTTGGGGCTGATATTGCTAGTTTTATGCCTCATCTCTCCAAGAAAGGTTAGTATGATTTCTAGACCCTTAGTTATAAGTGTTTAGATAGGGATTGTTCCCTTGGTCATAGGCATTTGCTCCTTGATTTGGATTAAAAGGTTTGGTAGCTGGGTTAGGATTTTCTTGGCCATAACGAACTTCCTTGAAAGGTGGAAGTGTGGGACGATCATCTGTTCTATGATCTAAGGTCCCACACATCACACACTTCACTTCATTTTCCTTTATTGTTTGCTTACTTTTCTCCAATGTTCAACCTTTCTTGAAAGTGCAACCAACCTAGCTCCAAGATCATCTGCCTTATTTGATTGGAACTTGCCTCTTACATGTGAACTATTAGAAAATTCAGAAAAAGATGGAGAAACTACTTCCCACTACTTAGTTTTTTAGCTAAGGAATCAATTCGTTTTTTTAGCTAATGAATCAAAGAAATGCAAAGCCACTTTAGCAGCTTTGTCATAGAATTCACCATTATACATTTTTGCAACAAGCATTTTCAAGTTAGGTGTCAATGCATTATGGATAAAATCGATTATTCTCCAAGATTCAAAACCATGGTGAGGACAAGCTTGTAACAACTCTCTAAAATTTGCCCATACTTGTGCAAATGTTTTATTAGGCTTACACACAAAATTCATGATTTTTTGTTGTAGAATCATCGTCCTACTTGCAGGAAAATACTTCTTTAGAAACTTAGTTTGCATCTCTCTCCAAGTTCCTATTGATCTAGGCTCAAGTGAATTCAACCACATTTTTGCTTTATCTTTCAATGAGAATGGTAACAACTTAAGACGAACATTATCCTCGTTAGCATTCCTATCCATACAAGTTACACAAACATCCTTAAATTCTTTCATATGCATATAAGGATTTTATGAATCCATGTCATGGAAAGTAGGCAAAAGCTGAATTGTACCAGGTTAAAAGTTAAAATTCTAATGTCCATTTGGAAGTATAATATAAGATGGTATAGTTTGCCTAGCTCGAAGAAGGTATTCTCAGAGAGGTCTAAGAAGGTCTTAATCCATTTTTTCATTCTCTCCTTGAACACTTCCTATCGGTAAAACAGGAGGTAGGGGTGGTGAGTCCATACGTGTAATAGATGGTTCAGAAGATGCACTTGATAATGAAAGATTCAAGCAATTCAGCAAGAGATGAGTGATTATGTAATTTAGAATTGATTCCTACAATTCTACTGGACCTTAGTAGGAATACAGCTGTTTAGATACAGCAATTTAGAGTGGAAGTGCAGAAATTCTATTTTAAAACTTATAACTAATACCTAACTAAAATGAAAAGAGATAGAAAAAAGTTACCTAACAATTTGAGCAGCTCTGTTGTTGAAGATGGTGATGAACTTTGCTACCCATAACTCTACAAATTCAAGACACCATTACTTCTTAAAGATCCTCGGCAATGGCACCAAAATCTTGCTTGTTGTTGCTCAATTACCTCACTCTTAATTTATGAATTCGGGTTTAAGTATTTTGAGTAATGAAAATCGAGACAAACTTCCCCAGGTACAATGTGTGGTTTAAGCATAATAAATTAGTGAATACCAGGTTGATTTCCATAGGGATTTAAGGGTCAAAGTTGTGGTTGAATCTAATGAACTTAATTAGCAAAATCGTGGCTCACAAGAATTGGAAATAGAAATGAAAATCTGGTTTGATGATGGGTGTGGTTTTGAAAAGGGGTTTTGAAATGAAAATTAAGTTTAACGAAAAACTAATAATAAAAACATGGGACAAACAATTCCAATGCCTTTCCAAATCAATATTAAGATGCCAAGAGTGTATAAATCACAAATCCTATTTGTTCTAATTTTTTAGAAATTAATTTCAATTAAATCAAGCCATAGATCGGACACATGATGTGCATAGTCTTTCTTATGAAGAATAGAAGTTCAAAGTCTAGCAACGCACATACAAATTTGCAATGAGAGTTAAGTTAAGTAACCTCTATGAACTCATTGATAGAATATGTAAATTAGTGTCAATTAGAGCTTCGATCAATGATTTTTAAAGCAATTAGATACAAACAGAATTGGTAATCAAAGAACTCAAAGTAAACCCATGATGATCGGCATCTTGAGAATCATTGGAATGGACATTGTCCTTGCCTTTGCCCAAGAAAACTCAGTCGATCATTTTTAGAAAATTAAGAATGAAGATAGAAATCTAAGATGAAAACATTGAAATATAAAAAATTAAATCCAACTATGAATTGAAATTCGATTATAGAACTTGAAATTGAAGAATAGAAATTAAAAGATAAAATTCTAAATTGAAAACATAATAGAAACCTAAAGCTATCTCT
Organism: Sideroxylon spinosum; assembly: GCA_003260245.2. Classification (NCBI taxonomy): domain Eukaryota; kingdom Viridiplantae; phylum Streptophyta; class Magnoliopsida; order Ericales; family Sapotaceae; genus Sideroxylon; species Sideroxylon spinosum. The sequence continues at coordinate 40,779 of QLOD02019967.1, read as the reverse complement.
CTCTACCAAATTGAAAAAGAAAAGCTCTCTCTCTAAAATTACTAATGGAATCTGGGTCTGCCGTGTGTATCATATGAGATCAGCTATATCCTTTTGTCCTTTCCCATTCTTCCTAAAACTTCCTCTTTCGGTTTTGCAATCCACCCTAATTATAGAGTTGCCATCCCTTAATTTTAGGATCTCTGTCGCATGGGTAGTTGAGGGCACATAAAAGACATTACTAAAAAATAACCAGTCATTCAGATATTACAGGTTGTATTCAAATATAGTAATCCCTCCTGAATTTGTTTCACTAACCAGCAATATTCGGAATGGGTCAAATTCATATCGGAATACAATTTTCTGCTTCTAAAATTACCAAGTTCATGGTCTAATCCTCTTGTACTGAACTTTAAATGAAAATTCTTAATCTTCCCAAGTGGCTTTAATCAGCTGATGTGTTGTATTCAGATGCATCCAATGTTTCCATTCTTCATGTCTATTCCATTGTACCTTTAGTGAGCTTAATTTACCTGTCATTGTGATGAAAATTCAACATGTGCGCCATGTTGAGTGATTAGGATAAAAACTACACGAAACAAGACTTTTATATCAGTTATGTGCTATAGAAAGGTGTAATTAAATAGATAAATTTGTAAAATTGAAGTCCAATCAAGTTGAGATGCCCCATCTCATCGCTGATTAGAAATAAATCTAGATTGATCAATACTTAAATCTATATCTCTTGTGTACAAAACACTTTCATATACACGAATCTAGTTCATTAATCAATCAAGGGTTACTTTCATCACACAAAATACATGCATCCATAAGAAATTAAGAAACTTCAGATAAATTAAATAAGAACACTTTATTAAAATAAAATCAGTTCATCATCTAATATATGACTTCAGGGCATACATCCCAACATTTTGATCCTGGGTGGAGGAATCATCCAAATCTTAGGTGGAGAAATGAGGGATCATTGACACCATAGCCATATCAACCACCCCCACCACCTCAATTTCGACAACCTATGCAAGCATCATACCAACGACTCCAGAAAAAATCCTTCGAAGAAACATTCCAACAATTCTTGCAAACCTAATATAGTGTTAACACTAAAGGACAAACGTTTCGAGAGCAAACTAATTGAGCCTTAGAAGATATTAGAAGCCAACTTACCATATTTAACGAAACCTTAAGTTTTTAGGCAAAAGGTAAGCTCCCAACTTAACTATATCCTAACCCAAAAGGTCAAGTCCATATGAGTGAAACCACATCCACGGAAAATTCTAATCATGACTATGTTTAAGGCATCACCACCTTACTGAGTGGAAAGAATAAGAAACCACAAGGGAGTGATGAAAGAAACCATGACATGAGAATAAGGGATGTTGAGGAGCAAGATGCTGAGAAAAATAAGGTTGATGTAAGTTCTAAGTTGAAGAAGGATAGAATAGGAAGCATGGAGGTAGAATATCATCGAATAGCACCATTTCCACAGAGATTAAGGAAGCCTAGGAAAGAACCTCTTCAAGCTAAGATCTATGACATATTTAAAAAAGTTAAGATCAATATTCCACTGTTAGATGCTATTAGGTAAATTCCCCCGTATGCTAAATTTCTTAATGAAATGTGTATAGTAAAGAGGAAGTTGAATGTGAAATAGAAAGCCTCTGTGATTGAGCAAGTTTGTTCTATTTTGCAATATAAAGCTCTTTCGAAGTTCAAAGATCCAAGCTATCCCACCATACCATGCATTATAGGGGATCAAAGAGTTGAGCAAGCATTGTTAGATTTAGGAGCTAGTGTTAAACCTTTTACCATATTTAGTTTATCAAACTTTTACCATATTCAGTTTATCAACAATTTCAGTTGCTGAACTCAAGCCTACTAGAGTAACATTTCAGTTAAGATCCTCGAAGGTATAGTTGATGATGTTTGGTCTAGGTAGATAAGTTTTACTTTTCAATAGGTTTTATTGCGTTAGATACTCAACCAACTCAAGGTGCTACACCTCTTACTCTAGTCATACTAGGTAGACCTTTCCTAGCAATATTCAATGCATTAATTAATTGTAAGAATGGTATAATGAAGTTTTCATTTTGAAACATGACTGTAGAAATGAATATTTTCAATGTTGTTAAGTAAATGGAGAGTGTGAGGATATTAGGTAAGTAGACTTAATTCAAACCATTGTCAAAGAACAATTTGATAAAGACTATATTAAAGACCCTTTGGAAAGAGATTTGATCCATAGTGGTGGAATAGAAAGTTTGATGTTGAGGAAAATATGAGAGAATTGACGACCTGGCTAAAACATACACCAATCATGGTAGTGGGTCAGTGGACCCCATCTTTTGAACCATTAGAGTTACAATCCACTAGAGTTGAGTCATCTCATGTTAAACCTCTGACGCCAGGCAAAAAGTCTTTACCATAAGATTTGAAGTATTCATTTTTAGGTGAAGGAGAGTCTTACCCGATATTAATTTCATCCCACTTAACCATGGAGTAAGAGACCAGTTTGTTTGAAGTGTTAAAAAGCATAGAAAAGCCAAAGGTTGGATCATAACTGTTTTGAAAGGAATTACCCTATAATGTGTACTCATCATATCTATTTAGAGGAGGATGCTAAAACAGTTCGTCAAAGATGCTTGAATTATAAAATAAAATAGGTTGTGAGGGGTGAAGTGACTAAGTTATTACATGTAGGTATTATATACCCTATAGTTAATTCTATATGGGTTAGTCCAGCCCAAGTTGTCCTAAAGAAGTCTGGTATTACCGTTGTTAAGAATGAGCATAATCTAGTACCCACTCGAAATCAAATTGGGTGGCATATGTGCATTAATTATAGATAGTTGAATGTTGTAACTCGTAAATATCATTTCACACTACCTTTTCCTAACCAAGTTTTAGAAAAAGTGGTTAGAAGAGCTTTTTATTGTTTTTTAGATGGATACTCAAGATATAATCAAATTGAGATAGCATTAGAAGATCAAGAGAAAACTACTTTCACATGTTCTTTTGGTACCTTTACATATAGAAGAATGCCATTGTAATGTACCACATATTCTTTTGGTACCTTTGCATATAGAAGAATGCCGTTGTAATGTACCAGCCACAATTCAAAAATGGATGCTTAGTATTTTCAGTGACATGGTAGAAAAGTTTCTTGAAATTTTCATGGATGATTTCTCAATTTATGGATATTCTTTTGAATTATGTCTTGAATATTTAGAGAAGGTCCTTGAAAGATGTGAAGAAAGGAATCTTGTGCATGACTAGGAAAATTGTCAATTTATGATATCACAGGGTATTATTTTAGGTCATGTGGTCTCATCTAAGAGAATTAAGGTTGATAGAGCTAAAGTTAAGTTGATCCAAAAGCTACCTTCCCTTAAGAACATCAAGGAAGTAAGGTCTTCTCCAGGATACGCTAGTTATATCATAGATTCATTTAGTACTTTAGTGCCTTCTGTAAAACCTTTGATTAATTTGTTTCATAGGATGTTCCTTTCGAATGGAAACCTAATTGCCTAGAAGAATCTAAGAAAATTGTGGGTTTGCTGAACATAGCACTAGTAATGCAAGCTCTTGATCGGTCATTACTTTTAACTTGATGTGTGAAGCTAGTGACCATGCATAGATCAAAGGAAGAAGAAAAGACCCCATGTGATTTACTATGCTAAAACTCTTAATGAGGCACAATTAAATTACACCACAACTGAAAAGAAGTTAATAATCGTAGTATTTACATTAGATAAGTTTAGGTCCTATTTAGTTGGTCCAAGGTTATTATTTTTACAGATCATGCAGTACTTATTTCAAGAATTTGATTTGAAAGTTAAGGACAAAAAGAGAGTAATGAATGTTGTAGTTGACCACTTGTCTAAAGCACTTTGTTTTGAGCGCTCACATGATGACTAACCCATTAATAAGCATTTTTCGAATGAACATTTGTTTAGTGTAAGCACTTGTTTTCATGTTAGCACTCCATGGTATTCTGACATAGCTAACTATTTAGGTATAGGTTAAATTCCTTCCCATTGGTCCAAGCTTGATAAACAAAAGTTTCTAGGAAATGTCCGATCATTCTTAAAAGAAAATTTTTTTCACAGTTTGGTATGCCTAAAGCTTTGATTAGTGTGGAGTAACCCATTTTTGCAACCGACCTGTAGGTTTGTTGATGAGAAAGTATAAAATATTTTAAATAATGGAACACTTAATTGCCCACAAACTAGTGGACAAACTTAATTAGCCAATAGGGAAATCAAGTGAATCCTTGAAAACATGGTGAATCCAAACCGCAAAGATCAGTCATTAAGATTAGTTAATGCATTATAGGCTTATCTTATATCTTATAAGACTACCCTTGGTATGTTACCTTATAGGTTAGTTCTTAGAAAACCTTGTCACCTTCCAGTTAAGTTAGAGCATAAAGCATATTGGGCTACTGGTCAAGTTAATGAGGATATATTGACGAAGTGGGCCTTCATAGGAAAATTCAACTAAATGAATTGGAATAATTGAGCAATAATGCATTTGAAAATGCTAAAATTTATAAAGAAAAGATGACAGCAACATATGATAGCCACATTTTTAGGAAATCATTTTATGAAGGACATAAAGTTCTCCTATACAATTCACGTTTACACTTGTTTCTAGGAAAATTAAGAACAAAATGGATTGGACTGTATATTATTAAAAATATCTTCATTCATCGTGTATGTAAGATAGAAAATCTAAGAAATGGTAATGTATTTAAAGTTAATGGTCATCGATTAAAATCTTACTTAGAAAATTTTGTATCTCATGTGGAGATCATAGATCTTGAAGATCTACCTCCATTCTAATTGATGGAAACCACTTTTGTAAAAAAAATGTATTTGTAGTTTAGCTGCTTTGTTTGATTTCAAAGTTTTTAAGTAATGTGTTTTTAAATATATGTAAGTTGTAACTTGACCTTGATAAGCAAGTTCACTGATCGTTGTAGGTAGCAAATTTAAATTTATAAAAATGGTATGGTGTACCGATCATTCTTTCCATAGGTAGGACAGTGTTAAGAAAACTAGACTTGTTCTCTTTAGTTCATAGGTGATTCAAAGTTACTCTAAACTATGGTTGAACTATGGGAATGTTTAATTATAGTTTGGGTTGATAATAGTGGAATGAAGGAATTATGATGGCGAATTAAGATAAAAACATTAAAAATAAAATAACTAAGATAATCTTGACTTTGAACCAAATCAGGTAGTAGAATAATAGTGGCTTACTCAAATGCTTTTGTAACTTAACCTAGCACTGGCATATGTGCTGCTTGATCGGAAGATTACAATTGAAAAAAGTAATTACAAACTTCATAATTCGGTTTAAAAGCATGCATTATCTAATAAATTTTTGAGCTTTGTTAATTTTTATCACTTATTTGGTTTGTTTTCTTTAATTCAGGAAAAAGAAGGAAATAATTATGATTAGCAGCGATGCAGATGAGGAAAATGGTGAAAATGAGCCTTTGGTATCTTCACATAGAGTTCTGGCCTGGCCTAGAATAAGAACCAGATGAAAAAACAAAGCAGAAAGTCAAGATAGGACACTGTGGTCTAGACTGTCCCCCAAATGGTCTGGACCATTATAGAGTATTCAAGAGATACAAGCACACTGTGGTCTGGACCGTTTCCATGGGTGGTACTAATCATTGCGGGTTTCCAGCTCTGTTTTGTGTTAATTTTATGGATTTTCTGTTGCTCTATAAATAGGAGTCTTATAGAGTCGCTAAGGGGGAGAGAGGGGGGACCCTAATACAAAGTTTTTCTAGGGTTTTCTTAAGTGTCATTTTGAATGTTTTGAAGAATGTTTTTACAGATTTTTGGAGATTTCATTGACACATTGCTAACATTGATTGCTTTTCGTTTTGCTTCGAAGTACGGTAATTGATTGTAGTTTTAATTCAATGAATAGTCTTGTTTGTTTCTCCTTTATTTTTACATCTTGAGTTGTTATTGATTTAATGTTAGACTAAATCACTCGTTCTTGATTCAACGAATCAAGGAAGGCTAGATTGTTATGATCATTGTGATTTGTGTAGAACTGTGCTTGTTGTGTGAAAACACACGCAGAGATCTATAACTTTCAGATTTAATTTTATTTGTTTCAAAAACCTTCAAAAACAAAAAAACTTTGATCAAATTTTCCGTAATCACTGATAAGGATTTCTGATCTAAAAATTTTCTTTCTCTTTTTATATTTTTGAGATAATTAAACTCGATCTAAACCCTAATATTATTAAAAGAAAATCATCCGGTTTTAAAATCCTAAACATCGGTATAAAATTGAGTATAGGAAAAATTAATGAACCTTGTCGCGAAAATATTTTCCTATCTATTTTTCCTTTATGTGAAATTTGGATTGTAGTAAAAGCACATCACATTGTGTAATAATTAATCCACCTGGATTTGAAAGTTAGATCAAGATTTTTCTTTATTGTTTCGTTATTATCTCAACTTGCATCAATAGATGTTTTTTTCGTTTTTAAATTCTGAAAATTTTGATATATCGCTTTAAATTAATTTTATTTTTGAAATTTATTAATTAAAAATTAAATCAAATTCAATCTTCAAAACCCTTGAAAACTTATAAATTGTGAACTAGGTAATGAATACCTTTTGTCTTGTGAAACCTAGAAAATTAAAATATTAGGTTCCCTGTGTATACGATCCTAAATTCACCAGGTTAAACTACGCCGCACACCCTTGCACTTAGCGATTTAACGCAATTTCTAGAAGCAGTCAAGTTTCTGGCACTGTTGCCGAGGACCCAATCTTAGTTTCTAGGTTACTTTAGATTAAAGTTTATATGCTGCCCTTAAAAAGAATTTCTTCAAATTCACCAGTACAGCTGACTGCTGTCCGGTATATTTTATAATTTTTCTATTTAGCTTATAAGTGCTTGGAAGCATGGGGAGGATGGTAGACTGATATGTCTTGAACACATTAACATTCCCTTCAATCCCAAAACCCTCCCTGTAGAATTTTCGCTCTCATCCTCTTTTACTGCTATTGTATAAGTGGCAATGAATGATCAACCTATTGTTGCTAGATGTTCAATGAGGGATATACTACAACAAGATAGGAACCTGAATCTTGTATAATATGGCCTGAAAATCAACGACCTTCGAACCTGGAATGATTCAACTCTTTCCGACCTTTCATGGTATGGAATCTGAAAATCCTTATGAGCATTTAACTAGATTTATGAATATTTGTGTGACTTTCAAAGATCAAAATTATCTCATAAATCTAGTATTCCTAAAACATTTCCTTTTCTCTCTTAAGGATAAAGCTGCCAAATGGTTTGAATTCTTATAACCAAATTCCATTAATTCTTGGGAAGAAGTGCAAGCTAATTTTCTAAAGAAAATTTTTCCTCCCAGTCGAATTGATGCCATTCAACATCAAACTTTAGACTTTGCTCCTCAATCAAATGAAACCTTTCATCAGTGCTGGGAAAGGTTCAAAACACTTTTACATTCCTGTCCATATCACGAATATGAAGTTTGGAATTTCGTAAGTATCTTCTATGGATCATTAACACCATAACGAAAACAATTCGTGGAAACCATGTATAATGAACAATTCTACGATAAAACTCCAAAAGATGCAAACGAGTATTTTAAATTACTTACTGAAAATGCACATACCTGGGATAATACGGGAACTCAAAACACCTAAGCTGCTAGTGTTACACCAAACAAAGGTTTACACTAATTGAGTGAAACCGATGAAGTTAAAGCCAAATTAGTAACACTAACTAGGGAGATTGAGGCATTGAAAATTAAAAAGGAAACACCTATTGTCAAGGAACTGGTGCCAAGTGTTTACTGCCTTATGTGTGATAGTTAAGCACATTAAGACAGATGTGTAGAGAAATGGTGCAAGGACAACAATCTAGTGAATTAGCTATCAATGCGATTAATCAGTTCCATCCACCATATTGGGGACAAAATCTAAGGGGAAATCCATTTTCTGAAACCTTTAATCCGGGTTGGGAATCATCCTAATTTTGGATGGAGAAATGATGAAGCATCAATGGCTCAGCAGTTTCATTTTACTCTTCCTCCATTTATTCCACAAGTTCTTATCCATAACCCAGGACTATCTCAGAACATGGGACCACATCCAAATACATAATTTTTTCCTAATAAGTGGTCCATCGAAGAGACTCTTCAACAATTCATGGCTACATAATCTACATTGTGGGCCCGAAATAATTGAGTAATGGATGACATAAAGGGATAGCTAACTCTCATAACCCAAACATTTAGTAATCAGCAAAAGGTCAGTTGCCTGCTCAACCATATCCAAATCCATCTGCTCAGGTGATTCCTAAGAAATCAGGCATTACTGTAGTTTAAAATGAGAATAACGAGTTGGTTCTAACTTGAATTCAGACTGGTTCGAGAGTATGCATTGATTATAGAAAACTTAATGTAGTGACCCGAAAAGATCACTTCCATCTTCCATTCCTGGATCAAGTTTTGAAAAGAGTAGCTGGGCATGCATAATGTTTCTTAAATGGTTGATGTTGCTTTAGAGAAATAAGCTAAAACTACTATTATTTGTCCTTTTGGCACATTTTCTTATAAAAGAATGCCCTTTGGTCTTTGTAACACCCCTGTTACCTTTCAGCGCTACATGATCAGCATTATTAGTGAAATAGTAGAAGAAATCATGGAGTTCGTTATCAATAATTTCTCTATTTACGGTGATTCCTTTATGCAGTGCTTAAAGAATCTTGATTTGGTATTAACTCGGTGTGAGGAGAAAAATCCATTGCTTTATTGGGGAAAAATGCCATTTCATGGTAACTAAAGGCATAGTTTTAGGTCACATTGTTTTCAAAGATGGCCTCTAAGATGATCAAGCTAAGGTAGAATTAATTCAGAATCTTCCCACTCCACAATCTGTTAAGGATATTTGCTCATTCTTGGGCCACGCTGGATTTTATCGGCATTTCATTCAATCATTTAGTGAAATTTCAAAACCCTTGTGTCATTTATTAACATAAGAGGCATCTTTTGAATGGACACCACAATGGCAATAGGCATTTGAAAAACTCAAGACTTATTTAACTATAACACCTATCCTTCAATCTATTGATTGGTCACTTCCTTTCGGACTTCTGTGTGACACAAGTGATTATGATATTAGTGCTATGTTAGGGCAAAGAAAAGATAAGAAAGCTCATGTTCTTTATTATGCAAGTAAAACCTTGAATGATGCTCAGTAAAATTACATAACAATTGAAAAAGAGATGTTAGTAGTTGTCTTTGCCCTTGAGAAATTTTGCTCTTATCTTATTGGTTCAACCGTTATAGTGTATACTGATCATTTTGCGTTGAAATACCTATTGACCAAACAAGAAGCAATACCAAGGTTAATACGTTGGATTCTATTATTACAAGAGTTTAACCTTGAAATTAAAGATAAAAGGGTGTTGAGAATGTGGTAGCTGATCATTTGTCATGTTTACTGATAGAAGCTTACTCAAAGGATGAAATTCAAATAAATGATAGCTTCCCATATGAACAACTCTTTAATGTAGCTATAATAACGGCATCCACACCTCTGTGGTTTGCTGACATTACAAATTATTTGGTGACTGGAAAAGTTCCAGATAAATGGAACCCTAAGGATAGAAAGAAATTAATGAGAAATGTTCAAGTTTTCTTTTGGGATGATCCTTATTTATTTAAATATTGCCCATATCAAGTAATTCGACTTTACTTTCTAAAATGAAAAGTACATGGTATAATCAAATTCTTCCATTCCCAAGCTTATGATGGCTATTTCTCCATAAATAAAATAACTTCAAAAATTCTATAATGTGGATTTTATTGGCCTACCTTATTTAAGGATGTTCATAACTTTTGTACCATGTGTGACGAATGTCAACGTTTAGGGAGCCTAACCCGTAGAAACATGATGTCTCTTTTTCCTATTCTAGTTTTGAAAGTATTTGATTACTGGGGAATAGATTCCATCGGTCCCTTTCCTATATCATTTGGGTTTGAATATATTTTAGTAAGGATAAATTATGATTTCTAAATGGGTTGAATCAATTTCCACAAGAACAAATGATCATAAAGTTGTGCTCAAATTTCTCCATGAGAATATATTTTCATGCTTCGGAATGCCATGAGCAATTATAAGTGATGGAGGAAAACACTTCAACAATTGATTAGTGGATACACTATTACATAAATACAGTGTAGTTCACAAGGTTAGTACATCATATCATTCATAGACAAGTGTCCAAGTAGAGCTTGCAAATAGAGAAATCAAGCAAATCCTTGAAAAAATGATCAATCCAAACCGTAAGGATTGGTCATTAAGATTGATTGACTCCCTATGGGTGTATCACACAGCCTACAAAACAACTATTAGAATGTCTCCATGTTGCTTGGTTTACAGAAATCCATGTCACTTGGCTGTTGAATTTGAACATAAAGCTTATTGGGCTATCAAATAATTTAATATTAATATTGATGAGGCTGGGTAACATCGTCAACTTCAGATTGCAGAGATGGAATAATTGGGAAATGATGCCTATGAAAATGCTTAAATCTCAAAAGAAAGGATGAAAAAGCTCCATGACAAAGATATTGCTCGTCTTCATTTCACAAGAGTCAAAAAGTACTTTATTAGTCACAACTTCATCTTTTTCCTGGAAAATTACAATCTAAATGGATGGGTCACTTTATAGTAAAGAGTGTTTCTAAACATGATGCTATTGAAATAGAAAACCCAAAGAATAAAAATTGCTTCAAAGTAATGGGCATCGACTTAAACCGTATTTAGAAAATTTCATGGGATTACTTGAGTCATGGGACCGTTTGGATCCCCTGTCATACGAGTAGTCTTCAATTTGAGTGTATATTAGATGTATATTAATTAGTTTAGAAGAGTTTTAGAGCTAGAATTCTTTTTTCAAAACCAGCTGATCCAAATCACTCGTTTGTCCCAGTTCGGACCTTAGCAGGGTGGAATTTATGGGGATGCTCGGTCAGTTCGAACCATTTCCTAAGTGGTCGGTAAATTGTAGCTTTTTTTTATAAATCCCAAATTCTTTTGTTCAGCCAAGAATTCCTCTTCAAAAGCTTCCTCTCCATGGCTCCATCCCTCCAAACTTCTTTCAAATTGTTCCTCCTACCATCCATGGCACTTGGATCACTCCAAATTGCTCACGGCTTGCTCCATCTTCTCTTCCATCTTCAAAAATTGGTATATTCCTTTCCTATTCTTCCTCAGGCCCTAACTATAGTAATCTCCACTTAAATCTTTCTCCCTTAGGTTTAGTTCAAATCTTTCTTAGATTAAGCCTTCTAAACATCTTCTAATGTTCTTTCTTGTTCTAATAGTTTTTTTCGTAGAAGTTGTTTGGTTTATCAAGGAGGATTTACCGTGGCTTGAGGTTGTGAATTGGGTCTTTTTCCTTTCCTCAATCAAGGTATGTAGCTTATAAACTTGAATAGGTAGTCTACTTCGCTCAATTACATGCAAATTTTGTCAATCCAATTGTGTAGTTTATTAAGTAACCAAAATTTCCTATTTTTTCCAAGATTGAACCCAAGTATGTGGTTTCTTCAAGCCTATTCAACAAAAATTCTTTCAATAACAAATTTTTCTTCATATTCTATAGCTTTATTTTAAACCTAGTGGGCCACTGAATTTGTGTGGAGGTAGGGCTTGATTATTGTTAATTATCCTACCAATATAGTCCCTTTTGGATGTAGCAAAGATGCCCCCGCGAGTTAAACAAAATGCTCATATGTAAATTGATTCCACCTCATTTGATCGAAATAATTTTTGGAGAAAACAAACCAAAACTCAATATAATGATATTTAGGCTTACAAACCAGTAGTAATTGAAAGGTTTTGGCAAATTGATCAATTTAGAGAGGAGGATTTCATGTTATACTATAATTTTGAGGACAAATAGTGGTTGAGGTTAGCAAGATTTCATTCCAGTCGTGTCATGGACATTGTTAGGGAATTTTTCACAAATATTAAAGAAAATTCTATATTTAGGAGAAAGGGCAGTGAAAGATTAATAAATTGGGTTTAAGGAGTTGAAATTTTCCTCACACCTAATGATTTTTTGCAAGTTTTCTAACTTCCTCATATTTCAAACCCAGAATTCTTCTATCCAACTGACGGTGCCCCACCACTACCTATTATTGCTCAGGAGATCTTGTTAAAGGGTCAAGAGGGGATTACAGAATATAGGAAACCAATTTTTGTTGAATGATAAATTTGGGCCTTGCATATGTTCTCATGCACTAATCTCCTACCCCAGAACAGGCATGCTGACTATAACCCACTTGGGCCTGATTGATATATGCTAGTAGGATAGGAATGAAAATTGACGTACCCTACTATTTTTGGCACCATACTATATACACATTTGAACACCCTATAGCACTCACAACATTACCTTTTGGGGGTGCCCTTACAGAAATTTTCAGGAGAAAGGGTGTGCAGATTACGGATGACATGTCTTTGACCCCAGGAATGAATCCTTTTAATATCATTTCCTATTCTAAATCCTAGTAAAATGACTAGAATTAAGAAGAGAAGAATGGAGGCTGACGAGGATGGGAGTGGGTCACATGCTCATACTGATAAGAAAATGGAACACGAAGTATCAAATGCTAAGTTGGCTTCTCAGATAGGTGCATTAGTAGATAGAATGTGTCACTTGCTGCTGCATGAGTTAGCTCACATTCAAAACTCCTCTGACATGAGTCCTGGTCATTACACTATATTCCGTTTCCTGGCTTCGCTTGTGAAATTTGCACTTCTAATTGGTTTTTTGGAGCAAAACCAAAAGGAAGACCACCAACTCTTACTATAGATTCAGAGGTCACAACAGATTTAGGGTCATTTCTTATAAAGCATTTTAGATCACCTTCGAGACTCTTCTCATCCACCACTGCAATGATTACCTATTTCATTGTTTTTATTTCTTTGTCCTTTTAGGTGTTTGTAATTTTAGTGAGTTTAAGGTTTAGATTCAATACTCTATTTTGTATCCCTCAAACTTTGTAATTCTATCATACTTTTATCTTGTTCCGTACATTGGTTTATGATTATGCTGATGACTGTCTTAATTTACTTTCATAACCCCGTACGCCTGTCTTTTCTCTTTAATTTCTTTTTGCTTTTTTAATTCTCTTCATTCCGCTATTTATCTCATGCTTAGTAGTATTATGATGATTTTATTATTCCATACTTTATGTATTTTGTGCCTGCACAGATCCATCATGTCTAACAAATCTAAACCATTAGATCAGAATGTCAAGTTAAAGATTTACATTAATAATCCTAATGGTGATGATGCGTCAGGTAGGTCAGAGTGTCCCATTGAGAATTAGTATAATGATTGTTTTGAAGAGAGTAATTCTTTTTTCCTCTTATTTTTCCTACCATTATCCTTATAACACTTGACCAGTTTCAAGAGGGACAAGGCTGGGACGAGGTGGGTCTAGAGCTTTTAGTGCATATGGAGTAGGCTGAGGTAGACATATATGTTGAGTCGTCTGATGCACCCATCTATGACACTGACATCGAAACCATAATCTTATTTGATGATTCGTCGCACTCTGATTATGACGATATGCCTCTGTTAGAAGATATTCCCAATTCGGGTGGTGAGATTGATGAGAGTAATGACACTTTTACTAATTTTGATTATGGTGATCAGCCTCCCCAAGATTTTATAATTCCTGATGAAGCTATTGTTGCTATGGATGATGCATTAGCTAAGTGTGTAGTCGACATGAGGTATTTCTTTCACCCTATCATCTTTTCTTTTCGGTTTCTCTTTTATTTATTTTCCTTTTGTTATTTGTTTTAACATCATTAGTCATTTGCACTTTAAGTTGGGGGATTACTTCTTAAATATATTCCATTTAGTTTCATTCTTCCTACACTTTTTTTCTTACACTATACACACATTGTGGACAACTCATCCTCTCTGCCAATGCACCTATTTGGGAAGCCAACTCAGCATTGGATACCTCATGTTCCACTTCTTCGTCACGTTGAGCATGTGACCCATTCCCTTTCTCGTCAGAGTCTGTCCGTCATGACACTGAGAGTTAGAATATAAGATGATATTAAAGGGTTCAATTCGGGGGCTAAAGGCATGTGATCTGTAATCTAGGCACCCTTTAGTCTGAAAATTTCTATCAGAGCACCTCCAAAGGGTAATGTAGTGAGGGCTCCAGGATGCTCATTTGCATACACGATATGGTGCTAGAAATACGAAGGAAAGTCAATTTTCATGCCCATTCCAATGGTGTATATCAATCGGGCTCGAAGAGGGGTACAATCAGCACGCCTATTTTATGGTAGGAGATTAGTGTAGGAGAATATGTGTAAAGCCTAATATTTGTCATTCAACACAGAAACTGGCTTCCTATACTCCCCAGTCCATTCTCGGCCTTCCAACGATATCTCTCAAGTAATGATAGATAGCGGTGGGGTGCCCTCAACTGGATAAGAGAATTTCAGGTTTATAATGCGGGGAAGTTGGAAAACCTGTGAAAAATCAATAGGTGTGAGTATAATCTCAACTCCCCAAACCCGTCTGATTATTCTTTCTTGGTTTTTCCTCCTACATATGGAATTTTCTTTAACATTAGTGAAAATTTCTCTAACAGTATCCATCACACAAATAGAATGAAACTTTGCCAAGCCCAACCACTATCTACCCTCAAAATTCTGGTAGAGCATGAAATCCTCCCCTTTAAATTGATCAATTTGCCAAAAGTGTTCAATTACTAATGCCCAAATATCAGCGTATTGTGTTTTGGCTTGTTTTCTACAAAACGATCGCGATCACAAGAGGTGGATCAATTTGTCGATAAGTAGCTTACTTAACTTATGGCAGCATGGTCCTACGTTAAGAATAAAAGGACAATATTGGTAGGAAAATTATCCAAAAATCAATCCCTATTTATACACAAATTCAGTGGCCCACTAGGAGTAAAATAAACTATAGATCTTGAGCATGAATCAGCCAATAAAAGAATTTATGCTAAATTGGCTCCTAAGAACCACACATTCAAGTTTAATCATAAGAAATTTACATACCTAAGTTGGAAGATGGTAAGAGAGAAAAAGAGAGAAAAAGAAGACCTAAAACACCACCTCAATCTGTGGGTCTTACTCCTTGATTGACCAATAACTTTTATGGAAGAAATTGGAACAAGAAAGAAGAGTAAAATTTGTTCAAAAGTCTTAATTGAAGAAAGATTTAAACCAGATAAGAACAGGAAAGATTAAATTGAAAAGAAAAAAGAAAATAAATACCATAGTTAGGGCTTGAAGAAGGTGAAGAAGAAGACTTACCAAGTTTTGTGCAGATTAAAAAGAAGAGGGAGCAATCCGGGAAGGATTGAGAGTGACCCACACCGTGGATGATGGCTGAAAGAAGAGGAGGAGTTTTAGAGAGACAGATAGTCATGGAGAAGGAGATAGAAGAGAAGAAGTTTGACTGAACAAGAATGGGTTTTAATTTGTGTAGGGTCCTAACCACTTGGAGAATGGTCCGGACTGGACGAGCTCTCTAAAACAGGTACACGTATTATGGTTCAGACTGAGCTGGCGGGTGGTCCAGATCAGCGGCCAGCCCCCCTTTTTTTTAAATAACATTAAATAAAAGTATAAAAGAGGAAACTAAAAAGATATTTTAATTTGCTATAAAACTATTCTAACTAATTAATATGCATCTAATGTATACTTTAATTAAAACTACTGATATGACGGAGGATCCAAAAGGTCCCACGACTCAAATAATCCCATAAAAATTTCTAAATATGGTTTAAGTTGGTGCCCATTTACCTTGAAATGATTTTTGTTCTTTGGATTTTCTAACTAGAATAGGGAAAAGAGGCATCATGTTTCTACGGGTTAGACTACCTAAACATTATCATCTGTCACACGTGGTACAGAAGTGATGAACATCCTAAATTAAGTGGGCCAGTAAAATCCACATTGTAGAATTTTAGAAGCTATTTTGTTTTGTGGAGAAATGGCCACCACAAGCTTGGAAGTGGTAGAACTCGATTATGCCATGGACTTCACATTCAGGAACACAACGTCAAATTACCTGGTCTGGACAATATTTAAATAAATAAAAATCATCCCAAAAGAAAACTCGGACGATTTTCATAAATTTCCTTCTATCCTTAAGACTCCATTCTTCTGGGATTTTTCCAGTCACCAAATCATTTGCAATGTCAGCATATCGTAGAGGTGTGGGTGCTGTTATTGTAGCTTCATTGAATAATTTTTCATCTAGGAGCTATCATTTATTTGAATTTCATCATTTGAGTAATGTTCCATCAGTAAACATGACAAATGCTCAGCTACCACATTCTCAACACCGTTTTTATCTCTAATTTCAATGTTAAACTCTTTTAATAATAGAATCAAACCTATTATCCTTGGTTTTGCTTCTTGTTTGGTCAACATGTATTTAATGCAGAGTGATCAGTATACACTATAAGTATTGAACCAATGAGATATAAGCGAAATTTCTCAAGGGTAAAGACAACTACTAAGATCTCTTTTTCAATTGTCATGTACTTTCACTGATCATCATTTAGGGTTTTATTGGCATAATAAATAACAGGTGCCTTCTTGTCTTTTCTTTGCCCTAGTTCAGCACCAGTAGCATAGTCACTTGCATCACACATAAGTTCAAATAGAAGTGACTAGTCAGGAGATTGAAGGATAGGTGTTGTAGTTAAATAGGTTCGGAGCTTTTCAAATGCCTCTTGACATTGTGGTGTTAATTCAAAAGATGCCTCTTATGTTAATAAATGACATAAGGGTTTTGAAATTTCACAAAATGATTGAATGAAATGCTGATAAAATCCAGCGTGGCCTAAGAAAGAGAAAATATCTTTAACAGATTGTGGAGTGGGAAGGTTTTGAATTAATTCTACCTTAGCTTGATAAACTTGGATGCCCTCTTTGGAAACAATGTGACCTAAGACTATGCCTTTATTCACCGTAAAATGGTATTTTTCCCAATTAAGCACTAGATTTTTCTCCTCACACTGAGTTATACTAGATTAAGATTCTTTAAGCACTGCTGTTTATAAAGACTTCCACGATTTCTTCTACCATTTCACTACAAATGCTGATCATGTAGCGTTGAAAGGTAGCAGGAACGTTACAAAGACCAAAGGGTAATATTTTATAAGCAAATGTGGCAAAAGGACAAATAAAAGTAGTTTTAACTTGATCTTCTAAAGCAATATCGATTTGATTATAGCCCGAATAACCATCTAAAAAACAATAATATGCACGCCCATCAACTTTTTCTAAAACTTGGTCCAAAAATGGAAGAGGGAAATGATCATTTCTTATTATAGCATCGAGCTTTCTATAATCAATGCATGCTCTCCAACTAGTCTGAATTCGAGTTGGAACCAACTCATTATTCTCATTTCAAACTACAGTAATGCTCGATTTCTTAGGGACCACCTGTGTTGGGCTTACCCATTTAGAATCAAAGATTGGGTATATAATTCTTACATCAAATAATTTTAATGCTTTAGCTCTTTCCATTTCTTTCATGTTTGGATTGAGCCTCTTTCGTATTTCTCTAACTGGTTTGGCATCTTCTTCTAAATAAATTCGGTGTGTGTAGAGAAGTGGACTAATACCAGTTAAGTCTGCCACTGACCAACCTAAAGCTTTCTTGTGACTCTGTAGAAGCTTAACTAGTTTACACTCTTGATCAGATGTCAATTCAGAGGATATGACTACTGGGTAGGCTTCATTTTTGCCTACAAATGCATACTTTAAATTATTGGGAAGACTTTTCCTCTCTGGCTATGGAGCTTCCAACTCAGAGGATTCAGCTTTGTTTAACATTAGTCCCAATGGTTCAAAAGTTGGTGCCCATTTTCCCACAGACATTATAGGGCACACCTCTAACCAATTATAAATTACTTTTACCTTTACTATTGGGGTTGGAAAAGTCAGATTCTCGTCACTAAATGAGATAGCTCTATCTAATGGATCCTCTAAGAATTCACGATCTACGAAATCATGTACTATGGTTTCTATGAAATTTACCTCCTGTATGTTAGGTTGTTCATTTGGCTGTTTACTCACATGAAAAATATTAGTTTCGAATTCAATATTTCTAAAGGACATTTTCATTGATCCATTCTTGTAATTGATAAGTGCATTTGAAGCAGTAAGGAATGGTCTACCTAATACAACAAGTGTCGAATTTGGAGCAGAAACATTAGTTAAGGGTTGTGTATCCAGTATGATGAAATCTACTAGGAAACAAAAATCCTTAACCTAACCTAATACATTATCAACTATTCCTCGTGGGACTCTAATAGATTTATCAACAAGCTAAAGTGTCACACAAGTGGGCTTTATTTCTCCTAAACCCAATTGTTCATAAATTAAGTATGGGAGTAAATTTACACTTGCCCCTAAATCAAGTAGTGCTTGGCTGATATAATAATCCCCTATGTGGCATGAAATAGTAGGACATCCAGGGTCCTTATACTTAGGGGGTATATGACCATGAAGTCTAGCACTGGCTTGTTCAGTTAAAAAGGCTTTCTCTTTTACATTTAGCCTTCTGTTCACCATGCATAATTCCTTTAAGAATTTGGCATATGTAGGAATTTGCTTAATTGCATCAATTAGAGGTATGTTGATTTTAACTTGCTTGACCACCTCTAATATTTTTGCAGCTTGAGCATCTCTTTTTGATTTTAGGAATCTTTAAGGGAATGGTGGTTTGGGAACATATTATCTTAAAGTAACCTCTACTTCTTTTACACCTTTATTTTCCTTCCTTTTACTTTCTTTTTTTCCATGTCTTTCTCATGTGCTTCCTCATTCTCGTTTAATTTCACTTGATTTTCTATCTGTATTTGATCTTCCACTGTTTGCTTAGGTTCCAAATCTTTCTCGGGCTTAGCCACCTAAGGATGAATGGTTTTGTCTATTATTTTATCATTCCTATGCGTCACGACAGCTTGAAATTGGTTAAGATTATTTTGAGCATTGGAAGCTCCCTCAGCTTGATTTACTTGAACAGATGGATTTGGACGTGATTGAGCAAGCAATTGACCTTTCGGCTGATTACTTAGTGTTTGGGTTATAAGAGTCAGCTATTTTTTTATATCATCCATCACTCGATTATTTTGGGCCCGGAGTATAGACTGTGTAGTCTTGAATTGCTGAAGAACCTCTTCGGTGGACTGCTTATTAGGAAGGAATTGTGTATTTGGATATGGTCCCATGTTCTAAGATAATCCTGGGTTATGGCTAGGAATTTCTGGAATAGATAGAGGTGGAGCAGAATGAAACTGCTGAGCAATGATGCTCCAAAATTAGGATGATTCTTATAGCCTGGATTAAAGGTTTCATAAAATGGATTTCCCCCTTGATTTTGTCCCCGATATGGTGGAAGGAATTGATTTATGGCATTAATGGGCATTTCACTAGTTTGTTGACTATGAGCCACTTCTCAACAAATTGGGATGGTTGGACAGTCTTCAGTCTTCTGTGCTTGGCTATCACACATAAGGTAGTAGACACTTGTCATAGGTTCTTTGATAGTTGGTGTTTCCTTTTTGATTTTCAAGGTCTCAATTTCCTGTGATAATGTTACTAGTTTTGCCTTTCGATCATCGGATTCACTCAACTGGTGTATCCATTTGGTAGGTCTTACAATAGCAGCTTGGGAGTTTTGGGATCCTATAGTATCCCTGTTTGTGCATTCTCAGCTACAAATTAAAAATATTTGTATGCTTCCTTAGGAGTTTTATCATAGAACTGACCACTGCATATTGTTTCCGTGAATTGTTCAAGCTGTGGTGTTAAGGATCCATAAAAGGTACTAGCTAGATGCCAAACTTCAAACCATAGTGTGGACAAGGAGATAAAAGTGTTTTGAATCTTTCCCAGCACTAATAAAAGGTTGCACTTGTCTAAGGAGCAAAGTTCAAAATCTAGTGTTGAATGGCATCAGTTCTATTTCGAGGGAAAAATTTTCTTCAGAAATTTAGATTGCTTTTCTTCCTATGAGTGAATAAAATTAGGTTGCAAAAGCTCAAACCATCTAGTGGATTTATTCTAAAGAGAGAAAGGAAAAAGTTTTAGGAAAACTAGATCTATGGGGTAGTTTTGATCTTTAAAAGTCACACAGATATTCCTAAACCTAGTTAAGTGTTCATATGGATTCTTAGATTCCATACCATGAAAAGTTTGCAGAAGTTGGATCATCCCAAGTTTGAAATTTAAAGATCTTTGATTTTCAGGCCACACTATATACAAGACTCAGGTGCATGCCTATCTTGTTGGAGTTTGTCCCTCATTGAACGTCGAGGAATAATAGGCTGATTATTTTCTGCCATTTCTGTCACAGAAGTAGGAGTAGATGATAGGGGAATTTCTACGAAGAGATTTTCAGTATTAAAAGGAATATTGACATTTTTGGGATGTATTAATCTACCGTCTTCCATACGATTCCAAGCACTCATAAACTAGATAAATTAAAAAAAGTTAAAAAATAAATTCTAGGAGATAAAAATAAATTAAAAGCTATTTTCAAAAGTTCTTTATGAAAATACTTTTAATTCCCTATACCAAAATTTTAAACTAAATTCTAAATTAATAAGATTTCCATGGAATACTATTTTTTGCTCAAAAATTTTGAAAAACTCAAGTTATACTTCTTCTTTTTCAATTTGAATTTCCAAAGATTCGATCTCCTTTCATAGATTATAAATTATTTTCTTGAGATCACTTTGTAAAAGAAACATAAATAAAAACTTAAAATTGTTTTTCAAGCAAAAAGCAATAAATGAATTTTAATCTAAAGCAACTTAAAAACTAAGATTAGGCTCTCCGGCAACTGTTCCAGAAACTTAACTGCCTCTAGAAATTACGTTTAAAATTACCCCTAAGTGTAAGGGTGTGCAATATAGTTTTAACTTGATAAGAAGGAGGTTGAATCCACAAGGAACCTACTGTTTTAATTTCTAAGCTTCCAAAGGTGATAGTAATTTACTACCTAGTTCAAAAGTAACAAATTCAAGTGTTTGGAGTTTTTGGGTTGATTTCAAATTATAAAAAATTATAAACTTCTCAATTAAACTTAATTTAGCCAAAATATGAAAATTCAAAATTTAAAGCCACAAATAACTAAAATTAAAAGATGTAATGCAACTAATGGATAAAGATCTTGATTCAACTTTCAATTCTGGGTAGATTGATTATTTCATTAAGTGACGTGTTGATTGTACCATGAAAAGTACAATTACAATCTTAATTTGTGAATCGATTAGGAGGATTTATAGTTTAAAAAGTTGAATAAATGTCTAAAAATGCACTTATGAGAAATTCTTCTGAATCGTAGGTGTCTGGGATTAAAATGACAGAATTGGATCAAAATGAAAGATATCAAGAAAGTGGTTTGAACTCATGTTTGAACCATGGGCTGTTCGAACCTATGTTCTAACCATAGTGGCAAATGGAGGAAGCAACAGAGAATTTGGCTAAGTATGAGGAAAGTGGTTCAAACCCTTGCTCGAACCACTACTCATTCGAACCATGGTTAGAACAACAGAAGCCAGTGCAGACAACCAAGTGAGGAAATCGACTAAGGCAAAGATGTTTGAACCTTTGATCGAACAAGATGTGGTTTGAACCATGGTTCAATCAACAAAGAGTACCAGCATTAGCAGCTTAAAAATTTTCTAAGTCTTGGAATCTGGTTCGAACCAACCTTTGTTTGAACCTTGGTTAGATCAATAGAGGCTGTACAATGCTCAACTGAAGAAAAATTGACTAAGTGTTGGAACTTTGCTCGAACCATGTGTTTGTTCGAACCCTTGTTCGAACCATTTTGGGATGCGAGATTCTACAATTCAGCTTTTGAGGAAGGGGCATAATTTAATTTTTAGAACACGTTATATAAATATCAGTCAGGTTGATTGTAAGGAGAGAAGGTACATTCATATTCAGTTTAGTTTCCATATAGAGAGAGAAAGTAGATTAGATTTTAATTTGTTCATTTATTGTAACAGATTTTCAATTTTATGAATGGATTTACTTCAGTTTCAACTATTTTCTCCTTTCATTATGTTTGAGTAGACTTTTCTCTTGGATTCAAGGCAAGTCTCGTAGTTGATTTGTGAAAATTTTGGGCTTAATGTTCAATGTTCTTGTGCTAGTTGAGCAATCTAGGTTTGATTTGAATTAACTATGGATTTTTGAGTTGAGATTTTTATCGAATTCCAATTTTGTATGATTTGTGGTTCTTACCTATGAATTTCTACTTAGAATTATCATGCAATGACTTTGATTTTGTATGGTGGTTGCTAATTTTAGAATTTATAAGTAAAAGTCTATGGATTATGCATATCATATGTTTGATTCAATTTCTCAGTTAGTTTTTGTTCTTAAATTCTATTTCAAATCAGACTTGGATTGTTCCAAAGTGTTTGTACATAAGTATATTTTCAAATCTACCAATTTGGTTGTAGATTAGTAATAGATGCCTTGAAATTTATTGCCAATCACTACGAGCTTGTTTCGTATCCCAGGTTTTCTTAAACTTTGTTTTCTAAAAAGAATTTCACACAATAACCATTGATAAATTTCAAATCTAATCTCTATCAAATTTTTTATGAGGTTAAATCTTGTTTAAACGTTTTCAAAGATTATGGTTTATCGATTTTTGCTAAGGCTCTCTGTGGATACGATCCGGTTCTCATCGGTTATTGTGCTTCAATAGACACCCTACACTTGGGGTTAAGCCGATATTGATAAATTAGAATTGAACAAACACTTTTGGCGCCATTGCCAGGGAGTCTTAAGCAACGGTGAACTACGGTCTTAGAAAGCTTGGGAAAATTGGTCCTCACCACCATTTCCAATAACGGGTTGCACATTTGTTATGTAATCTTGTTTTATTTTTTTTTTTCTTACTTTATAGTTAGTAGATTTTGCCTTAAAATAAGCTAGTATTAGTGAACATATATAATTTGCCTATGCTTATGCATTTGCTGCATTTTGTGCATGCATCTCAGGTCTGGTAGGATTATTAATTCCATTTTGCATCCAGAGTTTCAACCAGTAGGAGAATTGATTGAGTTTTCATTAACCTCATCATGCACACCACAGTCCCCTTCATTGGCATCAATTTCTACTGATTTAGCAGCACTCATGGAAAAATTTGGGAGGTGATGAGCAAGGTGGCTAAGAGGTCATCGCTCCTTTAGATGCTGGATCATTGCGAGAATTGTTGCATCCCATACGACAAACCACCCCTTCTTGCATAATCCTTCCTCTAAATCAGAGGAGTTTCACTTTCAAGCCTGGCACAATACAATTGTTACCCACATTGCATGGCACGGACTCGGAAAACCCGTACACATACATGAAAGAGTTTGAGGATGTGTGTACACTTGCATGGACCAAAACGTTAGTGAAGACACCGTAAGGTTACAGTTGTTCCCATTTTCTTTAACGGATAAAGCCAAAATATGGCTTAATTCCTTGAGACCTCTTTCCATTGGAACATGGAGGGAAATGCAAGCGAAATTTTTGAAAAAATAATTTCCAGCTCATAGAACTTTAATGATCCAAAAACAAATCATGAATTTTGCACGTCAACCGGGAGAGTCATTTTTTCATGCATGGGAGAGGTTTAAGGACTTATGTAATGCATGTCCTCATCATGGATTTCCAATTTAGAGGTTGTGTAGTTTGTTCTTTGATGCATTACCATCTGAGCATAAACAGTTAGTGGGTACCATGAGTAGTGGTCAATTTCTAGATAAGTCGGCTGAAGAAGCCTATGAGTTTTTGGAGGAGTTAGTTGAAAATACCAAATATTGGGAGGTAACATCACCTTCAAAATTAGAGTCTAGGGAAGTTCAAGCACAATCTAGCAGGAAATTAAGGTTGAACGAAAATGATGATTTGAGTGCTAGGGTTGCTGCTCTCACTAGGAAGATAGAGTCACTTGAAACTAAGAAAGTGAATGTGGTGAGTGAGAGGGAAGGGTGATGTGTCATATTTGACATATCAGATCATAGCATGGAAGATTACCCAACAGTCCTTGCTTTCAAAGAAGTTTTGTATGGGCAAACTTCAAACACAAACACCTCACACATGTTCCCTAAGCAATACCTAAGCCAAACTCAAACTCGATCAGGGCCAATTCCCCTTCCTAATCAGTATCATCTTGGGTTGAGAAATCATCCCAAATTTTCATGGAGAAATGATCCATCTGGTGCACCTTATCCTCCACATTTCAATCCCAATCCCTCTCAAGGTCAACCACAAGGTCCATCTTCTAGTTCCTTCCAACCTCAGTACAGGAAGTCATCATTAGAAGATACTCTTCAGCAGTTCATGCAAGGTCAAATTGGTATTAACAATCAAACTGCTAACAATCAAGAGCAAACCAATAGAGCCTTGAGGATATTAGGAACCAATTAACCAAGCTCATCCAGAGTTAGAGTAAAGCTTAAAAAGGTAAATTACCCTCGCAGACCATTCAAAGCCCTTAAGGACAAGTTCATATGGGTGAGACTTTACGTGAGAAATCAAACCATGAGCATGTGTAAGCAATTACTACCTTGAGGAGTGGGAACATAGTTGAAAAACCAGATGATCCAAGGTTGTTGAGAGTTAATAAGAAAGAAGGGATGATATTAGGTGAGAAAGGGGAGAGTAGTGAACAAAGTGAGAGTAGAATAGAACAGAATTTGAGTGATGATGATGGGAGAGGGAGAATTGATGATGATGTGAAAGAATTGCAAAGTTATGAGAGGAAGAAAAAGAAACAGGTTGTGGAGAACAAAGATGAGAATAAAGAGAGAGAACAAGTTGTAGGTTTCCAACCCCAATCGCCTTTCCCAAGTAGACTGAATAAGTCGAAAAAGGAGTTGTTGAATTCTGAAATCTTTGAGGTGTTTAAGCAAGTAAGGACAAATATACCCTTGTTAGATGCCATCAAACAGATCCCATCTTTCTCCAAGTTCTTAAAGGACCTTTGTACGGTCAAGAGAAGGGTGAGTGTCAAGGAAAAAGCTTTCATGGTAGAACAAGTGAGAGCCATTCTTCAATATAAGCCCTACCAAAGTACAATGACCCAGGATGCCCTACCATAGCATATGTCATAGGTGAGCATAAGGTGAAACAAGCTCTGTCAGACCAAGGGGCTAGTTTCAACCTTCTCCCTTACACCATGTATCAACAATTAGGATTGGGAGAGGTTAAGTCGACTATAGTGACTTTGCAATTAGCTGATAGATTGGTTAAGATTCCCAGGGGAATTTTGGAGGATGTACTCATTCAGGTTGATACATGTTGCTATCATGTGGATTTTATTGTCTTGGACACTCAACCTACCCCTCAAGGTTCCATTCCACCAGTTCCTGTCATTGTAGGAAGACCGTTCCTAGCAACCACTAATGCTCTCATAAATTGTAGGAATGCTCTTATGAAAATCTCCTTTGGGAATTTGATAGCTGAAATGAATATTTTTAGAGTCACTAAGCAACCCATGGGAGAAGAGGAGGACATAAGAGAGGTGGATTTGGTTGAGACAATTATAGAAGAATACGTTGAGAGGAAGTTCGTTGGAGATCCCTTAGAAAAAGCATTGACATTGGGGGAGGGAAAGGATTACAATGATAAGGTTGATGATGAGGATGTTTTGGAGATGTTGAGTTGGTTAGATAGTGCACCTATCATGTCTATAGAGCAATCTAGTTAGATAGTGCACCTATCATGTCTATAGAGCAATCTTACCAATCTTCAGAGAACCTTACTCCAACCACAGTCAACCCTGAAATTTCTATTGTCAAGCCACCTAAGCCTGATAGGAAGCTTCTTCCTAGTGAGCTTAAGTATGCATTTTTAGGAGAAGAAGAGTCATACCCAGTACTCATATCTTCCAAGCTCACTAAAGACCAAGAAGAGAAGTTAGTTAAGATGTTGAAAGGACACAAGAGGGCTCTAGGTTGGACAATTATAGACCTTCATGTGATTAGCCCACTCATTTGCACATACTCCATCTATCTAGAGGAGGGGGCTAAACCGGTGAGACAATCTCAGAGGAGGTTGAATCCTAACGTGAAGAAGGTAGTTAAGGGTGAAGTCCTAAAACTCCTAGATGCCGGGATCATATATCCCATTTCTGATTCTCAATAGGTGAGTCCTACCCAGGTTGTTCCAAAGAATTCTAGAGTTTTGGTTGTTAAGAATGAGAGCAATGAACTTGTGCCCACTAGGATTCAGATAGGGTGGTGCATGTGCATTGACTATAGGAGGTTGAATGCCGTAACTAGGAACGACCATTTTCCCTTACCCTTCATTGATCACGTCTTAGAGAGGGTAGCAGGACAACCATTCTACTGCTTTCTCGATGGGTATTCTGGCTATAACCAAATCGAGTTAGCTCTTGAGGATCAAGAAAAGACAACATTCACATGCCCTTTTGGTACATTTGCCTACCAGCGCATGCCTTTTGGTTTGTGCAATGCACCGGCCACATTTCAAAGGTGCATGATGAGTCTTTTTAGTGACTTTGTGGAAAAGTTTCTAGAGGTATTCATGGATCATTTCACGGTGTATGGGAGTAATTTTGAGTTGTGTCTGAGGAATCTAGAGAAAGTGTTAGGTAGGTGTGAAGAGAAGAACCTAGTTTTGAATTGGGACAAATGTCACTTTATAGTGACACAAGGAATTGTCCTAGGCCGTGTTGTTTCCTCTAGGGGTATTGAAGTAGATAAGGCTAAGGTAGAAATCATCCAAAAGCTTCCAACCCCTAGATGTGTGAAAGATGTGAGATCATTTCTTGGTAATGCAGGGTTCTATAGAAGGTTCATTGCCTCTTTTAGTGCTATAGCTCAACCATTGTGTAACCTTTTAGCACATGATGTACCTTTTGATTGGAGCCTTAAGTGTCAAGCTGCATTTGACAAGTTGAAGGGGTTGCTCACCTCAGCCCCTTATCATTTAGACACCTTACTGGACATTGCCTTTTGAGTTGATGTGTGATGCCAACGACTGTGCCCTTGGTGCAGTCTTAGGCCAAAGGAAGGATAAAAGACCCTATGTATTATATTATGCCAGTAAATCCCTTAGTGACTCCCAAAAGAATTACACCTCAACTGAGAAGGAGTTATTGGCAATAGCATTAGATAAGTTTAGGTCTTACTTGATTGGCTCACATGTCAAGTCTACACTGATCATACTGCCCTTAAATACCTCCTCACTAAACAAGACTCCAAGCCTAGGCTAATTAGATGGATTTTACTGCTTAAGAACTTTGATTTAGAGATTAGGGATAAAAAAATGTGTAGAGAATATGGTGGCAGATCATCTTTTTAAACTCCCTCAACAGGACTTAACAGCTTATGACCCTCCCATTAATGAGACCTTTCCAGATGAGAAGTTGTTTCTTATGCCTGCCATTGAGTCTTGTCAGGTTCCTTGGTATGCTGACATAGCTAACTACATAGCTTCAGGAGTGACACCTTCTTATTGGACTACTTTGGATCGAAAGAAATTTTTTAGAAATATCAAATTCTTTTTCTAGGATGAGCCTTATCTTTTCAAGTACTATCCAGACCAAGTCATTAGGAGGTGTATTCCTGATAGTGAGTTTTAGAGTGTGATGAGATTTGGTCATACCTTGGCATGTCGTGGTCAATTTTCAGCCAAAAAAATGTGGCCAAAACCTTACAACGCAGATCTTTAGGGATCCATGCTTTTTGCCTTGCTTATGATAGATGTTAGAGGCTTGAAGGCCTGACTAGGAGGAATATGATGCCCTTGCACCCCACATGTGTCTTGGATATCTTTGATTGTTGGGGAATGGACTTTATGGGGCCATTTTTTAACTCATTTGGTTAAGAGTACATTTTGGTGGCCGTGGATTGTGTTTCCAAATGGGTAGAGGTTATTCCCACTAGAACTAATGACCATCGGGGTGTGATTAAGTTTTTGAAAGAAAATGTGTTTTCCCGATTTGGCATGCCTAGAGCTATGATCAGTGACAGAGGAACACATTTTTTGTAATACACCCGTAGGATTGTTAATGAGGAAATACAGGGTAGTTCACAAATTTAGGACAGCCTATCATTCCCAAACTAGTGGTCAAGCCGAACTAGTCAATAGGGAGATAAAGAGAATAATTGAGAAAATAGTAAACCCAAATAGGAAGGATTGGTCTTTGAGGATAACTGATGCTCTTTGGGCATATGGAATGGCATACAAGACCATTTCGGGCATGTCTCCTTAAAGGTTAGTTTATGGAAAGGCTTGTCACTTGCCTGTGGAGATAGAGCACAAGGCATACTGGGCATAAGACAATTCAATGAGAACACAGATGAGTCTGGCATTCAAAGGAAATTGGAATTGAATGAATTGGAAGAAATTAGGCATTGATGCTTATGAGAGATCAAAGGCCTCCAAGATCACCATGAAACAATTGCATGATTTGAAAATTTTGCAAAAAGAGTTGTATGTAGGTCAAAAAGTCCTTCTATATGACTCTAGATTACACCTTTTTCCTAGTAAATTGAGATCAAGATGGGTAGGACTTTACATCATCAAATCTAAGACTGAATATGGAGCTTTTGAAATTGAAAATCCTTCAGATAGAAAAGTGCTGTAAGTAAATAGCCATAAGTTGAAACCTTATCTTAAAAATTTTATGGCCGAGGTGGAATCTTAGGAGTTGGAGGACCCACCTCCATTTGAATAATTGAATTTTTTGGATCAATGAATAATAGTAGATTAAGAGTAGTGTTTAGGTTTGAATTTGTCTTTTCTTTATGTTATCATTCATGATTTGATTTCCTATATTGCTTTCCTAATAATCTTTGTGAGCTTTGATGATTTTTGATTGACAGCACCATTCAAGTTGGGGGGGAAGCTAGAAAGGAGATTCAATTCAGGTGATATCAGGTGTGTGTGCATTAATTCAGGTATTTTTACAAAGATTTTGATTGCTTAGGGTAACTTCCTTCTCATATTTCTGATCACTTGACTGCCTATTTTCACACTAGGGACAATGTTCAATTTAAGTTGGGGGGGAAGACAGCCATGTTCATGATTGTAATTCATGTATTGGGTTGATGTTGCATGTTGTGATTCATTCTAAGTATGAATGTTTAGTTTCTTTTAGTTAAAAAAAAATAATTTGAAATTTTTTAAAAATTTTAAATTTTTTTTTGTTTAATTTCTTTTATAATTAGTGGTTTAGAGTGTTTTAGTTTTGGTGACAAGTCAATTCAGTTTTTATGAACTTTGACAAAATGAGGTAGGATACATAGCAGAACTGCATTGATATGGGATTGCTGATGTATTTGGTTCGAACCTTTTTTCGAACCATTATTCGAACTAATAGGCAGGTAGTAAATTGTTTGAACCTTGGTTCGAACCTTAGCCAGAAGAATAGTTTTCGAACCTTTGTTTGAACCAACAGTTTGTTCGAACCATCAGATGATCCTAGCGGCTTATAAATAGGACCCTTCAAAATTTTTAGGGCTCATTTCTCTTTGGTCCTAACGTTGGTACGAACGAAAGAGTGTCAACTTGGAAGATTTGGCATCTGATTTTCATTCCGATTGAGAGGGGCCCTTCAAATCAATTACAAGCTTTAATTAAGCTCTGGAAGCAGTATGGATTTGGTGTTGTAATAGTTCCACTTAGCCTTGAACAGTGAACTGAGGTTGGGTTTCAACCTTTTAACATTTCAAATTTCTGTTAGAGAATTTGGGGAGCTAAATTGATCTTGAATAAACATTAAAAATGAACCCACCACAAAAAGTGTATGAGAAGAAGAAGAGGGAGAAGGGAAGTAGTTCAAACCCTAAGGAACCAATTGAACCTACATAGAAAAGAGCTACAACTTGAGGTTCAATCCAACCCACCACTGACCCTATTAGGAACCAACCTGAACTTGAATTACCATCCTTGACCCAGTCACAATCGAGGTCCCAACCTGAAATTAGTCCACCAAATGTCCATGAATCCAGACCTATAACCCATTCAGAACCTTCCAGTGAAACCATTAGGCAATTGGTTGAAGAAATTAGAGAAGAACATGAAACTAAAGGGGAAGAAGGGAACGAGACCTATGATGATTTTAAATTCTCAAATAGAAGAGCTGAGAAAGATTTTGGCAAGTACTGGAGCAAAAGGTTTGTGATTGTGGAAAAGGGGAGGAATTTAAGTCATTTTCAAATTGAGGAATTTGGTTTAAAGCAGAATTTTGAGAAAGGGGGATGGACTAAATGGGCTCTGTTTAGTGGAGTGGCTATGGTTCCCATTGTGCAGGAATTTTATGCTAACATAATAAGGATTCAGCTGAAGGGAAGGATTGTTTAGTGACCAAGGTGAGGGGGATATATTTTAAGATTTATTCCAAGGATGTGAGGAAGTTCTTTGGTCTAAAAGAGGAGAAGCACCCAAAAAAGATGATTTGGCCAAGATTTTGATAGGAAAGCCCAATGTTGAATGGGGTCATAAGAAGAAAATGGCGAAGAACAGATTAACACCAAAGTTCAATTCACTGTATTTTCTAGCTTGCTCTTAACTCAACCCATTTCTAAACACTTCTGAGATTAGCTATAAAGAGGGTTACTCCTTTATGCCATAAGTGAGGATTAGAGAGTGGCGTTGGGGCAAATGCTTTGGGATAACATTACTGCTCTGTTGAAGACAAGGAAGAGGGGTGGAGGACTGCCATTTGCTGGGTTCATCATAAAATATATCTATAAGAGGAAAGTCATAGCTGATCTAGGAGAGCAAGTGGCCAAACCATTGGGGCCTATCACTGTATCCTCTAGAGAAAGAAGTGCAAGTCATAAAAAAGGGGAAAGAAGGGACCAATACTGAGGAATTTATGGAAAGGATGAATGAGAAATGGGATGAAGTGAAGGTGAAGATGAGAGAGCTAAGAGATGATCAGTATTTCATCAAGCAATAACTACAAAGCCAAGGGAAGAGGATTACTGCCATAGAGGCTAAGATAGATATGCTTTTAGCCACTGTAAACATTTGGAATCCATCATAATCATCTGAGGATCCTCCTCTTGAGTCTTACATTCTAGGAGCTGTTTTGTTTTGTTGCCAAAAATTAGGAGTTGTCGTTCTTTCTAGTCTTAGTTAGTTTTTGCTGTTTTGCTTTAGGTCTTTTTGACTTTGGTTGAACTTTTGACGTAATCATTGACATGTTTTGAAGCCAAAAGTTGATTATGAATTATTGTGACTCTGAATTTCAAATGAATGAATGCATTTCCTTTTCAGTTCATAATTTGATTCAAAGCATGTACATGGTTGATTGATGTTCATTTTTTAGAGTTTCTTGTGTTTGATTCCTTGGGCATTGAATGTTTATATGGATTTCATGATCTCAACGCTTTTGAAATTGCTTGGAATTGAATATGAATTGACGAATTCTATGAGTATGAACCCTTTGGCCATAAGTTTAACTCAAGAATGTATGTAGTTATTCTCTATAAGTGGAGACTAACCTTGTGAGGTTTGAGCTTTAGCTTTCTTGTTTGAGTGATTGAAGTTACTCCTTCATGTTTTTCACATTCATGTTGTTCAGTAGCTCTACTTACTTGTTTTGAATTCATAAGCATGAGGAACACATTAACTTGAATTATGAACATTAGGATGAATGTATCAACTCAATTGAACCCTTGGAAGTGAAGTAGGCAATTCTTGTATTTGTTGAGCCTTATTGACTTTTTCTTTTAAATTAATCATACTTTGGAACAAAGTTGAGCCATTAATGAATGAACTTATGATTCTTTGGAGCCTTAACAACACCCTAACCTTTATATGATGTTAATTACCTATCTAAGTGCCTTGGCAGTCACAAGTTTAAAAAGAGGTAGAGTGGATCAAGGGTAGTGGAGTTTTAAGGGAAATGAAAGTTTATCTTAAAAAAAAAAATTAAAGGGAAATATGGTGAAAGTGGTTCGAACCCTTGTTCGAACCACTAGTACTGGGAAGAGAGGCATTAGATTACACGAACAAGGCACTCTTGAATTGTCCCATCCCTTCTTTGGTCCACATTTAACCCTTTAGCCCCATTAAAACCTAATAAAGACCTGACTGATCTAAGGAGTCAATTGAGTTGGAACATAAGTTTTTAATGTGAAATAATTCAAGGTTCTCATTGCTATGGATTATTCCTTCCATAGAGCTATGCCAAGTTGAGAATTCATTAAATTATATCGTTTTTGACTTAAGGAAGATTCTTATTTGAATTTGCTTTACACTTACTCTTTATAAAAGAATCTTCCAAGAGTGTAGTACCCAATTCTCAATTGATTGATGAGAGTGTATCCTATGAGACTTGAAGTCAAAACTTGAGAGAATTTGTGTGCATGATTGAGTTAGATTTATACTCTAATGAAGGATTATGAACAGGATGAATTAGTTCATGTTTCAAAACCTTGTGATGGATAGAGTGTTGTAATTATGAAAGTTCTATTTTGACTTTTGGTTGTCGTGTAGAGTTAAACCGGGAAATTTAAAAGAATTTACATTGAGATATCATGAGCAACTTTGAATTAGGTTAAGTACTGAAAGTTGAGTTCTTGTTAAGCTAATTTGCTAGGGCCTAGCAACCCTTAAGTTGGGGGGGTGTGATTGTACCATGAAAAGTACAATTATAATCTTAATTTGTGAATCGATTAGGTGGATTTATAGTTTAAAAAGGTGAATAAATATCTAAAAATGCACTTATAAGAAATTCTTCTGAATTGCAGGTGTCTGGGACTAAAATGACAGAATTGGATCAAAATGAAAGATATCAAGAAAGTGGTTTGAACTCATGTTTAAACCATGGGCTATTTGAACCTATGTTCTAACTACAATGGCACGTGGAGGAAGTAGCAGAGAATTTAGCTAAGTATGAAGAAATTGGTTCAAACCCTTGTTCGAACCATTACTTGTTCGAACCATGGTTAGAACAATAAAAGCTAGTGCAGACAACCAAGTGAGGAAATTGACTAAGGCAAAGATGTTCGAACCTTTGATCGAACAGCATATGGTTCAAACCATGGTTCGATCAACAAAAAGGTCACCAGCATGAATAATTAGATTCGAACCTTAAAAATTTTCCAAGTCTTGGAATCTGATCGAACCAACCTTTGTTCGAACCTTGGTTAGATCAACGGAAGCTATGCAAGGCTCAACTAGAGAAAAATTAATGAAGTGTTGGAAGTTTGTTTGAACCCCCTGTTCGAACTATGTATTTGTTCAAACCCTTGTTCGAACCATTCTGCGATGCAAGATTTTACAATTCAGCTTTTGAGAAAGGGGGATAATTGTACTTTTTAGAACACGTTATATAAATACCAGTGAGGTCGTTTGTAAGGAGAGGAGGTACATTCATATTCAGTTTAGTTTCCATATATAGAGAGAGTTTAAGAGAGAGAAAGTAGATCAGATTTCAATTTCTTCATTTCTTGTAACAGATTTCCAGTTTTATGAATGGATTTACTTCAATTTCTACCATTTTCTTCTTTTATTATGTTTGAGTAGACTTCTCTCTTGGATTCAAGGCAAGTCTCGTAGTTGATTTGTGAAAATTTTAAGGTAATGGCCTTAATGTTCAATTTTCTTATGCTAGTAGAGCAAGCTAGGTTTGATTTGAATTGAATATGGATTTTTAAGTTGAGATTTTTATCGAATTTCAATTTTGTATGATTTATGGATCTAACCTATGAATTTTTACTTAGAATTGTTATGTAATGCCTTTGAGTTTGTATGGTGGTTGCTAATTTTAGAATTTATAAGTAAAAATCTATAGATTATGCATATCATGTGTTTGATTTAATTTCTTAGTCAGTTTTTGTTCTTAAATTCTATTTCAAATCAGACTTGGATTGTTCCAAAGTGTTTGTACGTAAAGTATATTTTCCAATCTACCAATTTGGGTGTAGATTGAGTAATAGATGCCTTGAAATTTAATGCCAATCACTACAAGCTTGTTTTGGATCCAAGGTTTTCTTAAACTTTGTTTTCTAAAAAGAATTTCACACAACAACCATTGATAAAATTCAAATCCGATCTCTATCATTTTTTTGTGAGGTTAAATCTTGTTTAAAACATTTTCAAAAATTGTGGTTTATCAATTTTTGCTAAGGTTCTCTGTGGACACGATCCAGTTCTCACTGGTTATTATGCTTTAATAGACACCCTGCACTTGGGGTTGAGCCGAAATTGATAAATTGGAATCAAATAAGCATGTGTTTTTAGGTCACAATCTAAGTTTTACATAAAGGAAAAATAAATTGGAAAGATGTTTTCGTGAAAACTTGTACAATTTTCTAACTCAGTTTTATGTTCACATTTAGAATTATAAAATCGGATGATTTTCTTTTAAAATAATGTTTGGGTTTAGATATAACATATTCATCTCAAAAGTATGGAAGAAAAATTGAAATTCAAAAATCCTTATCACCCATCTCTTTAGTATAGATCTGAGATATCCTGAAATAAAACAGACCCGTAGCTTCTTGAAGCACCCCCACCTCATGCGCCCGACATCAAAGGGATGTGTGCTTGGGTTGCCCTCCTTGTGCACCTAGGGTTCTCTCCATTTGGCCCGTTTTACTGCTTTTTGGTATTTTATGTCCAAAATCCTCAACCCAATTAAATATATTATTTAAACCCTACATTTTAAGTCAAACCCAATTTAATTTCACTTATCCTTTTATTCTATTTTACTCATGCCTAAAATTATAAATTTAACAAAATTTAAAAACTCGGGTGGTTAAATAGTTAACATCAACTTAAGAGTCCATTTGAAACTGATCGGCCCTCGAGGCTGATGATTATGAAGCAATGGGCTAGTGATAATGTAGCTCTGAGCATTGTTTAATGGAGATTGTCAACCAAGGAGGTTAAGCTATAGCAAATTCTGCTGAGTGCCACATCCGGAGAATCCTAGAGTATATAAGGCTCGAAGCCATATTTCCAAGACGTATAAAAGTGGGAGATGTGTGGCAAGCTCCCAGCTCTTCATCTATATAAACCAAAATCAACAATGACAAAAAGGTTCCTCAACCAGCTCATCCCCCTACAAATTTTCAATTTAATTTTTCTCTGCTTTTTTATAGAAGTAGATAGGAGTAGGCTAACATAGATTTCCCAAACCCCTTTTCTTTTCATAAAAACTGTATCCACATATGGCTTTGATTGCCTGTATCTGTTTCTCAAGATTGAAGTTCAAGATTGTCAAGTTAATAAAGGCTTGGATGATGGTATTTGTATATTTGGCCTTATCTCTATGCTTTATTCTTCTTTTTGTTGTTATTTGATTCCATTCTATTAATTGTGTTTACCATATACACTTTGAAAAGTCCTCCCAGAGGCAAAAATCCCACACTTTCGCTCGCCTGATCCCATTTTCTTCAAATTTGTATATTTGGATCGTTTGGATCCTGGCACACCTACACACACACTTTTTGAAAAAACTGTGAAAGAATGTGCACTTGTTATGATTGATTTTTAGCATAAATAAGTTTTGGCATGTCTGGTGGGACTATAAATCTAGGTATATAGTAATTACAAGATAACATAGTTTAGAATTCAAGCAAAGAGAAGTCAGTCATAGTTGGCGAAGAATCATCAAAACAAGTGAGTCTGTCACCTAGTGAATCGAGTCAGAATACTAAGGACAAGGTGATGATCTGCAATTATAAAAGAGAAGAAAATTCTGAAATAAAAGAAATTTTGGGTATAGCAGGGTTAAATCCCCTGCTAGCTGGGCAATGTGCTGGAAATGTTGGCCCATCAACCAGCTTTAATGGGGGGAAAACCCATAGAACTTGTTGGTACCAAAAATACACTCAACACGTGGCGATTCCCCCCGACCACGACTCCCCATTTCTCTCATGGTCGGGGAACATCTCCCCGAGCAGGGTATGCAGGGGAGAGGGGCCCACCATCTAGGCCCTCATAATTGAGTCATGTTGCCCTACTCTTCATCATTGGGTTTGATGAGTGGCAGAAGGATGCGACATCTGGACAGTTCCTAGAAGTCACGTCACCCACTATCCCTACACTTGTCCCAATATGCAATTAATGAAGGCCGCATTCATTTAAGGCGAAGGAGGCGGCATTTAATGGCATGCGAAGGGCATTTAATGAGGGGCATACTATTTTCAGAAAGGGGTGACGAGGGAAGCAAGCTAATGATTGCCCGTTGTTCAGACAGGTGACATATCGATTTCTATTCCAACTATAAATAGAATACTTCGTGATGAAATTGAGGTAAGCCTTCTATAATCCACTGACTACAATTCGATTGCTCTCTTTTCGCTCGAGCCTGTACTGACTTAAGCTTTGGAGGGGCTGTGGTCGGGAACCCCCCGACCTCTCCTTTTAACCTGTTTTCCATTGGCAGGTTCGCGAAATCATCTTTCTGGTGGATGTGGAAGGCATATTCGGCGGTGATCTTTTTATTGCCGAACATTTAGCGCCCACCGTGGGGAAAAACTCGTCCTTGGAGCTCCCCACGCGTACTATTCTATTGCATCATCTGCGTTGTAACGGAAGTGTAGCAATGGCGACAGGCAAAGATAAGACTCCTCCACCTGCTCGATCTGGGGAGGAGATAGGAGCTTAAGTGCCAAAGGAAGGGGGATTGATAATAAGAACCCCAGCACCTGTGAAGGGGAAATACAGAGGGGATAAAATGGCTGTGCGACTTAAAGGACGAAGCTACAGCAAAGCAAGCTGAACTGGAAGACATTCTCCTCAAGATGAAGGAGGAGAAAGGAACGATGAAGCAACCAGTGGACCTGGATGAAGATCAAGAGGGGACCAGCTCAGAGGAAAGTTATGATCATTTGTATAGCGGTCCCCCCCTGAGAGTAATCTTGAGGGTGGTAATAACTTAATGAAGCAACTATCTAATGACGGACGTCATTTTGACTTCGACCTCACGGTGCTAAATCGTCGACAACAACTAGCACGGGGTCAATGCAAAAAGCACCACTCACTAACTAAGGAGAAACCCTCCAGGCGACCAAGGACGGGAAAAGGCATGAAGGAACTAACTGCCAATCTTGATGAGCGAGTCGACTCTGAAGAAAGTTCCTCTAGCGATGACCCCATTCCCAAGAGAACCAAGAAGCCTCTCACGCGCGGGGATGAGGATCCATGGCTCAATAAGCTAGAAGGATTTAACCTAATGTCCTGTGGCATGGCTAGGAGGTCTCTGGGAAAAATCTCTGCTTTACCGTTCGTAGAGGAGATCTGTGAGGCTGAACCTCTGAAGAAATTTCAAATGCCCCGGTTCGCTATCTATGATGGAAAATCGAACCCCCTGGCCCACTACTGCCATTACATGCAAGCGATGACTTTATAGAGTAATAACGACGAGTTGATCTGCCGTGTCTTCCCGTCCACTTTGGGAGACACTGCACTTCAATGGTTCCACAAGTTACCCCCGCGTAGCATTGGCAGTTGGGGGCAGCTCGCAGAAGAGTTTGTGGCACGATTTTTAGATAATATTAAACAGCCAAAAACAGCGGACACCCTCCTTACTATGAAGAAAAGGAATAAAGAAAGCGTACGGGATTACTCCCGAAGGTACTCGGAGCTCTACAATGAAGTGGAAGATTGCTCCGAGCAACTGGGCGTGACTTCATTTAAGTTAGGGCTGAAAAAAGAAGATAAGCTCTGGCTATCGTTGACAAAGAAACCTGCTCTGAACATGTCCGACCTCATGTGCCGAATCGAGAAATATGCTAAAGTAGAGGACTAGACGAGGCCAACCGAGTAGAAAGAATCGAAGACTCCTAAGTTCGATAAAGGCAGAAGTACGGGGAGAGGGCTTCCTCCCATCGTAGACAGGAGGTCAGTCTTCGAAGCTATAAACACGATGTTTAAAGAGCCGATCTACAAGATACTTCCCTGGATCCGTAACAAACCATACTTTAAGACACTTGGGAGGTTGCCGGATTTTCCTGGCAAGGAAGACCATAGGGATTTCTGTGCCTATCATTACGACAAAGGACATCGGACAAGACATTACCGATCTTTATGTTTTTACCTCGAGGACCTGGTCAAAAGAGGACATCTGAAGGAATTTATCGATGAAGAAAAGACCAGGGAAGCGGAGCAGCAACCCCGACCTCGGCAAGAAGATCGGGGGAGTAGACGAGAAGAAACTCATGAAGATTCTGTCGATGAAGGCCGACCACCGGCAAGGGCTGGAACAGGAAGAGATGTACAAAGGCCAGCGGTCATCCATGTCATACATATGGCGACCTGCCCCCAGAGCGTCATCGTTTGCCCACCGACCGCTGAAAAGGCCGTTGGTCAGGCGGGTTCGATTTTGGAGGTTGATGGCCCTCCGGGCAAAAAGTTACGAAAGGACGATGCTCGGGGAATATCTTTCTCAGACAATGAAGGGGGTAACCTGGAGCAATTGCATAACGATGCCCTGGTGGTTAAGCTAGGAATGTTCAAGTCTGAAGTCAAGAGGATATTTGTCGACGTAGGGAGGTCAACTGAGGTCATGTTTCTTAGCTTGTTTAAGGAACTTAGCCTAAATGAAGAAGATCTCGAGCCTGTCAACTGCCCGTTGGTTAGGTTTAACTAAGCTCCCATGTGGCCCCTCGGTTGGGTGGTGATCCCTGTCCAGACTGGTCCCGTGGAGCACGAAGTCGAGTTCACAGTGGTGGATGCATCATCCTCTTGTAATGCTATCATGGGTAGAACCTGGATAGACAAGCTTAAAGCCGTTCCTTCGACTTATCACCAAGTCCTGAAGTTTCCTCCTGGTCGAGATCAGAGGAGATCAAAACATATCCAGGCAATGCTTTACGGCTGCCCTAAAATCCAAACCACTCTTTGACCAGGTTCAACTTACTGAGATACTGGAAGAGACGCCGAAAATAGATGACGTTGGCGAGGACCCTGAGAAGAAAGCAGTTGAATCACTGCAGAAGGTGTACGTGGGCCCGGTTAAGAACGAGAAGTACTTGATCGGGTCCAACTTGGCAGCCAAGGAGAAGGAGGAGCTAACCGACCTACTAATTCAAAACGTGCATGCCTTCGCATGGACGCCGGATGAAATGCCAGGCATTTCCCCGGAAATCATAAGTCACAAGCTGAACGTCAATCTGGGGGCAAAACTTGTGGTGCAGAAAGCCAGAAGGTCGGCATTGCAACATGCGGAGGCTGTGATGGAAGAAGTTGACAGACTGTTGGGGGCCAAAGCAGTCAGGGAGGTATCATACCCTGAGTAGCTGGCCAACACAGTGGTGGTCAAGAAGAAGACCAGGAAGTGGAGGGTCTGTGTTGATTACACAGATTTGAACAAAGCTTGTCCGAAGGATCCTTATCCACTCCCCAAAATCGATTAGGTCGTTGATTCGACCGCTGGGAGTTCAAGGATGTCTTTCCTAGACGCCTACAGGGGATACCATCAGATTCCAATGCACGGCCCGGATGAAGAGAAGACTTATTTCATTACTTCTAAGGGAATCTTTTGTTACCGAGTCATGCCGTTCGGACCAAAAAATGCTGGTGCCACTTATCAAAGGTTGGTCATTGACTTGGGAAAGATTATGGAAGTGTACATTGACGACATGGTGGTAAAGAGCAAAGAGCCTGAAACCCACATGAACATCTGCAACATGTTTTCTCCACTCTTAAAAGTATGGGTTGAGGCTCAATGTCGCCAAGTGTGCCTTCGGAGTTAGTTCAGGAAAATTTTTAGGTTACTTGGTCACCTAAAGAGGCATCGAAGCTGATCCCAATCAAATACGCGCTATTTAATCACTAGTCCCCCCGACGACCAAGAAGGGTGTGTACAAGCTGACGGGGATGGTGGCGGCAGTTAACAGATTCATCAGTCGAGCTTCCGACAAATGCCGACCATTCTTCAAGTTATTAAAAAGGGCAAATTGGATGATCTGGGATGCTCCAATTTTGACGACTCCTCAGCCTGGGGATGTTCTGCAGTTCTACTTGGCGGTCTCTGAGCAAACGGTCAGTGCTGTGTTAGTAAAAGAAGAAGATGGGAAGCAGAAACCAATCTATTATGCTAGCAAAACATTACAGGGGGTAGAAGTAAGGTACCTGCCCATGGAGAAGTTTGCTTTGGCATTAGTAGTTACCTCCAGGAAGCTTGCCCATTATTTCCATGCTCATACGGTCCAAGTAATAACAGACCAGCCCATTGGCCAACTCCTGAAAAAGGCTAATGTTACTGGACAAATGGCCAAGTGGGCAGTCTCTTTGGCTGTATTCGATATCCAGTTCCAACCAAGGATAGCCATAAAGGCGCAGGTGATGGCCGATTTTATGGCAGAATTCACCCCATACTACCTTGATCATACACAGGAAATGTGATATGTGGAGATTAACTCAGAGGCGAAGCCTGAAATTGAACCGAGCATACCCCCGTGGAAGGTCGAGGTAGATAGCTCTTCTTCCAAGAAAGAAGCTGGGGTTGGGGTGGTATTGATGACTCCAGAAGGGGTAAGCATTGAATATGCAATAAAACTTGGATTCCAAGCCACCAATAATGAGGCCGAGTGACCGCTCTCAAATAAGGAAGAGGTTCACTCTCAAGTATAAGAGGTCAATTGTGTTTAGTCTAGGTGAGTACTAGGTCATTCTCCACAGGGAGCAAGGGTGTATCCAATTATGGGAAACTCCTTTT
>QLOD02017443.1:8648-29760 GCA_003260245.2 Sideroxylon spinosum | reverse complement strand
TTTAAACATGGCGGGTCTCTTTAGTAATAATTGAAACTTCATAAGTGGGGGTAATTTTTAAATAGAAAATCTGAAAGCAAAACTCTGTTCCCTTACAAAATTAATTTTGCGTATTGTTATATTTCATTTTTCTCATTATGTCTGATAAAGACGCTAAGTACAAAAAGATATTTGCTTTGTATCTGCATTGTGTCTTCGTTATGTATTTATATTTGTGCTTCTTAGATTACTCATCCTTGCATGGAAGCTTTTTTAGATATCATGGAAGATAACGAGCTATGTATTATTTTCCGATTAACTTCTTGTTGTATGGAAGCCTTATTAGATCATGAAGAAGTTTTTGTAGCACTGTGCTAATGTAACAATAAATTCTTTAAAAACTGCAGAGGAATCCACAGGAGTATTGAGGAAGGCTGAAAGTGAATACAAGGGACACCGCTCGCTGCTGATGCGAACACGAAACCTTCTCTCGACCATGCAACGTCAAGATGTCCTTGATAGGTATAGATTGAATGCATTCTTCTTTTTGCATTATTTTCCCTTGTGACCAATAATCTCTGCGCAAGCAACAACCTTCAATTCGAGTTCTATCTGGGCAGGTTGATAGTTGTTGTTGGATGTCTGTTGTTCTCCTGTGCTGTCCTTTATGTTGTTTCAAAGCGTATCGGCCTACTCAAGTTACAGAGGACAGTTACAGCTGCTATAAAGGCCAGTATGGCTGGACAAGCGGAAATTGCAGTTGGACCTGGTGGAGATGGCATAAACATTGCTCGGGGTATGGAGAAAGCAGTTCACGAGGTGGATGTGCCATTAGAACAGCTCATGCATGACGAGCTTTAACAAATCTGGCAATCTTCAAGTTCATGCTCGTTGTATATAGGTCAAGTGGGTAGATACGTTTCCTTCGGTGATGATTCATTACTTTGAGGTTTCTTCAGATTATTGTTTTCAAAAATAGTTCGATTGATATATGTACAATTTTCATGGATTCAAATCGTCAAGGACATATATGGCGTTATTTTACCAAGAGCAGCTCAGTAAATATAGCTGTGGTCTGAATTGATCTGTGAAAATTGGTTTTAAGTCTTGAAACTTCATGACAGGAAATTGGGATAGATTGTAAGTGATTCTTAGGTAGAGGTGTCAACTTCCAGCTGACACTACTATTTTGGCCCCTTTTGGAAGTCAAATTTTTAGTAACTTTTGTTAATTTTCAAGTTAGTGGATGTAATTTTCTGTGTGTTTGGTAAAACAAATAGAATTTTTTAGTAACTTTTGGTAACTTTTAGGGTTGGTGTAAATTTTAGTAATTTTCCAGTTGTGTTAAAGTGAAATGACCATTATATCCCTAATTCAAATTATGGGTTGTATAGATGGAACCATCCAGTGGCTATGCGATTAGTACGTACTCAAGTACATACACATAATTTTACTTCACGGTCAAGCATACTTACACAGGGACGTATGCATATGTGTACGCACAGCCGTATGTACTTAGGATTGTAAGGGTACGCACGTGCATTTGTATGCAGAACAAATTCTATTTTCATGTTCTTGGCTTGTATGTACGCTCTCGAGTATGTTTGGTACGGAGTTAGTC
This sequence comes from Sideroxylon spinosum, assembly GCA_003260245.2. Lineage (NCBI taxonomy): Eukaryota > Viridiplantae > Streptophyta > Magnoliopsida > Ericales > Sapotaceae > Sideroxylon > Sideroxylon spinosum. The sequence continues at coordinate 28,160 of QLOD02017443.1, read as the reverse complement.
CATTTTTCTCGATTTGTTGCGTAAGTATTTAAATGCCTCTTTTTATGATCAAATCTTGCATTTTCAAGCCACAACTTGAGAGCTTTAATAACTTGCTCCCTTTTCTTTTTCTGCTTTCTTTATTTTTTTCTTCATTCATTTTTTTCCCCCACACTTGCCTTTTTCATGTTAAGAGTGTGTCAAGATTCTTTCTCCTCCATTTAATCATAAACATCTCTCATTCATGCGGCTGCCCATTAATATTTCAAAACATAGGTGGGTTGATTCACATTTTTCAAAGCTTAGGGAGATAAATGTGGCTAGAAAAAAAAGAAGACTCAATTTTTTTGGGCTCAAATTGGTTCCCAAGGATGATGTCATCAAATGAAAGTGAAAAAGCTTTAACTTTCTGATTAAATTTATAGTGCATAGATTCTCGTATCACAGTTGTGCATGCATTGTTTTAAAGCCATTTTACTTTTTTTAGTCATTTTGGATTTCTTCTTTGAGTTGTGGATGGCGATGCAAGCACAGGGAGTGTGTGGGCTTAATGTTCTGGTGTGTTCATTCTCGAAAGATACAAGTCATCGACCTTGGAAGCTTGCAGCATGTGTATACCACAGTAAGTTTTTCTGGCAATCTCCTATTGTTTGATCAACATTTCACCACTGAGCCCAATTTTTCTTTACTAGAAAAGAACAATGGATCCTTGGGTTTGTTTATAGATATACGTCTCTTAGCAATAAGTTTGTCATGAAATGATAAATTTCAGAACGTGTATATGGTGATACAGATGGTGATGATTTGTTGTCTCTATATAGAGTCATCTCTCTGTCCTTTTGCTTTTTGCAATTATAAGTTCTAATTATCCGTCTGCTGCACAAAGGAATACATCTTAGCATTTAACTCATTGGTTCACTACAGTTTTTCTCTGGATTTGTGAAATCGAAACATTGAATATTTTCTTCATTTGAACCATTTAGTACCCCACTTTGTCAACCATCATTCATAAATGAACCAAATCATCTTTGTTTCATTATTAAATTTGGAAAGCACAAAAACGCCACCCACTCCCTCTCCGTTGGTTGCTTTATTCTTGGCATGTTCTAGCACATTGCAGAAGGATAAGTTATAGGTTTAACATTGAAGGTTGACTCTGTGCTTTTGTTGTGATCTTGCATTTTCATTATTAAAATGTATTGAATTTTAACTTAGGCGGTGTTTGTTTACCGGATATGGTTGGGGGATTGGAGATATAGGCTATCATTTTTTACAAAGTTGACTTCAGATATATGTTTTGTTTGTAATGTTGGGAACTCTAGATTAGGCTTTATATCCCTAAAATGGGGAGAATAAGTAATACCATCGGGGGTGGAATGACAACCCCACCTCCAGATTTGCTTCTCACCAAAATTTAAAGATTCAAAATAATTTCCTGTCACATCTCATGTATATCTTTTATCCCACTTTATATCCCACCAATCAATTACTTAAAATATAATTCCACATAAAAAATTAATTTATATCCAATTCAACATGTTATTCCATGTCACTTGTACTCCATTATCCAATCCCTACAATCAAACATAATCTCAATTCAAAAGGAGAAATGAATAAAATCCTTATTTGGCCTACTTCTGTCATATTTGCATCTTGAATCTGGGGAATAGGCACTGATTAGGATGCTAGAAATAATCTTATTATTATTTTTTCTTTTTTACCAGATCAGATAATGTCATTTTAGTATTTGGTTGTTTGGTACTCCATTACCATAACCCTGGCAGTTTTCGTTTGCTTGCTAGTGGTGTTGTTTGTCATCATTTTCTTTATGCATCTCGTGTTGTTTGTCATCTATCTTAATACACTGCTTTAGTTGCATTCACCCACAAGGCTTTGGATACTCTTCCAATTTGATGGTTTGATGGATTGAGGAGCCAGAGCATGTTTTGGGGTGTTATTAAGAGCATACGTACCTCTTCTAAGTTCTTGCACTAGCATCTTTAAGGTCACATTATAACAATGGTTTTTGAAGGTTGTGTATCCTCAAATCCATGGTCCCCCATCCTGCTGGTAATTGGTGGGTTTTTCGAAGGATGATGTTCATCAAATTTTGAACGGAAGGTGGTGCAAATATTCCTTGATGGGCAAATTACAGGAGCAATTGTCATCACACCATTGATGTAAACAATCATTTTGCTTCTTTTGGTTGTATGCCCCGCTTCGCTTTCGCACCCTTGCTTTAAAAATTATTTCTTTTACACGTCTTGACATTCAGTTAATTCTTACCTCAACTGGTCATTCTTTTTCCTTCAAATATTTGATTGGAATGGGATCTCGTCCTTCTTCTAGGGAGGAGATAGTTGATCTTATGTCTTAGAATAGATTTGTGAAGATTGACAAAGGCTCAATGTGGTATTGAGAATGTAAGCCTAAATGTGAAGGAATTTACCTTCCAACTAAGGAGGTCACCACAATTGACTAGGCACTCGGTGAAAGTTTGTGACGGTTGCAATCGTAATTCGGCGAGAAATATCTTCAATGAGGTGCTTGATTTGGTTTTCTACTATTGCGTCATCTAAAAGGATTTGACATGCAGTGCCTGAATACCATGGGGAAGAGCAAGCAGTGCGCTGTTCATCCCAAGAATGAGCTGGTGGATCTAATCGGGTTGAGGTGAAAAGGTATGGTGATTTATTTTATACCAGCCGACACACGACTCTAAGCAAGCCCAAATATTATTAGACAAACTACTGACATAGCAGCAATGGGAGTTCCGAGGGCTGAAGAATAAACTCCTCCCTCAGACTTTTGAGAAGATTGCTGGTAGAACCCTATGCTTTGTTTGAAGGTCTTGGCACTGTACTTCAGAGATGCAGTTGATTACTCCGTGAGACAGCTCTGAAAATTTAAATTTGAATGGCTCCTTGTTCAACTTTATCGCACTTTAAATTACCACTTAAGATTATCTTTTTACTTGAAAATTTGCAATTCTAACTTTCGGAGAGTGACATGTAGCAGCTGAAGCAGACATGACATCTGACGTGGGTGGAGCAGAGGCTTGTGTACCAACAATTTTGAAAGATACCTTGTACTGTTGGAGAAAATAAGATTTTGAGAAGTAGTACTGCAGTATTTTTTTTTTATATATATCAAATGAGTTAACATAGATTCTTTATATAAAGAAACTGGAAACATCGATAATTAATGATTTAGGGATTCAACAAAACGTTAAATTGATCTAGAAACAAAGTAAAGAAAAATGAGAGTTTCCAAGATAAGAATCTATTCTTCAAGAATAATGACTAACAGTTAAAAATCCTAATCATTAATTTTGATTAGAACTTTGACTGAGAGAGAGGAGAGTTGGCTGAACTTGCTGACTTGAAACTTGAAGTAATTAACTCACAAGTTACTTCTCACATGTACACCTTTCAAGTTTCATATGTAGATCATAAAGTTAAAATATCTGAAGAATAAACCACCATATTGGCCCTATTGGATACTTCTATTGAAGGGGGTAAAAAAAAAAAAAAAAGGAAGATATAATAGCAATTGATGCATCAGTCTCTTGCGTTTGAAGTGAAAATAGTTGAAATTGTTTGTTTTTGGCCAATATGATGCTCTATGGTTTCAGCATTGATGAAAGGTTTGCTTGATTTTAGAGACCCTTATTGCTTCCCCTATCTGTCCCTCGCACTCTCTCTCACGCGCGCGCGCGCATACACATACACATTACATTGCTGTATTCATTTCTGTGCATGTACAATTTAGCTGACGCAGCTTAGCATAAACTTCGACAATTCACACAGCCCAGGTTTATCAGTTATTACATTTTTGCAGATTGATTTTGATTAGCATGCATGATGAGGAGTCATGTATTTATTTTAAAAGATGCAGACTTGTAACTTTATGGGCTATTATCTTTTTCAATTGAGCTGTTATGGTATTCGCGTTTTGAAGAAAGAAATGGAAGTTGTAGAGGGAGTTTTTATGATTACTAGATGCTTTGCTGGATGGTATTTTCATTTATATTTGGTTATTTCTATACTCTTGTTAAAGATTCTGAATGGTGACCCTGTTCCCTCCAATTGTGTACTTTGCTGCCTGTAGTTGCCTGGATATGGCACATTAGCAGCTGTGAGATATCAGCGGCATTAGTTCCGGTATGTAGTATTCAAGTACTTGAATTTTGGTCTCTCTAGTAATTCCTGTTCTGTATTTCATTGATAAACAAAACTTTGACATTCCAATTGAAATTCATGCCATAATGTAACTAAACAAAGTGAACTGACAAAAATTTTGGTACTGCGCAGATTGCAATATTTTCATAACTACGTATTCTTTATAATTTGAATACATTCCAAACAGGTGCTGTATCCGAGTTGGATGTATATTGAATATCTACACATGCTTATACAAAAGACCAAAATTGAATATCCACACACATGTTTATACGACAAACCAAAATACATTGTACATACGTCCCTTATTTTTTTTTATATATGTACATATATTTTTTCTAGTTGACATGGTTTAAGCGCACCTAGGATCAAACAAACAAGAACCTTATAACAGTCCTTTTCTCTCTCTCTCTCTCTCTCTCTCTCTCTCTCATATATATATATATATATATATTTTACCATAATGAGGATAATATAAAACAAAATACCAATTTGAGTCATGATTGGATTTATTTATCAAACAAGAGGCAAAGTAATAAGTGGCATTGACGAATTCTCCTTTTTGCTTAAAGTCATCAATAGCACTGATGACTTTTATTGTAGACCTACAACTTCAATATAAGTCTTGCGACTAATGAATTCTTGCATGATCTTATCAATTTAAATTTAACCAATATTAAATTAAAATTAATTATGATAACCTTACAACTATTAAGATGTGTAAAATTTTCATTTTGACTCACAGTGGAATTACGACATGAGTAGTATGCTTATCTTAGGGGGTTGTTAGATCTCGATATCTTGATTTTGTAAATGACCAAACCCATATTGACGCATTGTCGGAGGCCACATTGACGTTATAGTTGACAAACAACACACTAAAATGTTTGACTATAAAATCAAGGGATCAATACTACTCATCAAATAATTTAGTGTATAAGCAATTCTTAAGTGGTCGCACCGAAGTACGGTGGAGGTTGGTTGAAGATGATGTTGCGCGGTGTTCAAAACCAGTCTTGAAGTGAATGAATTAGTTCGGTTTGTCTGCGAGACTCAATCCAAGTAGTTCATCCCCCTACTCAACTTCTGGATGGTAGCCCTCCCAGGTTGCCTGCCGCGCATGCATGTGTATACGTATACATGCGCTTATGCATGTACGTACGCACGTATATGCGCGATTGATTGACTTAATGCCCCTAAAAAGGGGCTTAAGACGGACTCTCCTGCTTGAAGCGATAGCTATTGCGAATTGAACTTGAGAAAAGATGGGCAAATTCCATCGTTATGTCGAGCATAGCACTAACAGATGCATATCTCTTAGGCATTTTGTTCAAGACCTCATTGAGGAGGGTAAGATCCAACTTGATGGGAATTTTATCCAACCCTCAACATTTTATAAAGTAGGCAAGAACAAAGAGGACTAGTCATCTGTATGGTCGTTCAAATGGGTCCCAAATAGAATTCGTATAGACACGGGTACGTATGGCACATAAGTGGGCGTACGCATGATCGTACATACGCATGAAAAATCATTTCTTATATTTTGTAGCAAATATATTATGTTTTTCCAAATAAACGAGATCCAACATACACATTCCTTAAACAACTTATTTTATTAGCACCTCCTAAGTGTGTCGTAGAAAGTTATAAGGAGAAATAGAAGCCGACCTTTCCCAGTGTGTCTTGACATCATGATATCCAATGGGGGAATAGAAGCTAACCCGAAGAAGGTCAAAGCCATACTTGATATGCAAGCCTGAGAATAACCAAGGAGGTTCAGAAGTTGGCAGGAAGAATAGTGACCCTCAGTAGATTTATCTCACGCTCCACAAACAGAAGCTTTCATTTTCTCAAAATTCTTAGAAAGACGTTTTGAGTGGACAGAAGATTGCATAATACTTTTTTAGCAACTCAAGCAGTACTTGGGATCGGTTTCCTTGTCCGACACTATAGTGAGTTCAGCACTAATTAAAGAAGAAAAAGGCATGCAAAAACCCATATATTATACCAGTAGAGCTCCAAGAGAGGAAGAGGTGAGGTACCTAAAGATGGAGTTATACCTAAAGATGGAGTTATTAGCATTCACTCTGATAACGATTACTCGAAGACTCATGGCCTATTTTTAGGCCCACATTATCATGTTTCTCATAGACCGGCCGTTGAAGAATGTCCCGTGTAAGCTTGAGACCTCTGGGAGATTAGTGAAATGGTTGGTCAAGCTGAGTCAGTTTGACATGTAGTATTGACCAAGACTTGCAATCAAAGAACAGGCTCTTATAGATTTTATTATAGAGTTTACAGCTTACTCGAGCACCTAATCAAATGACGTCGAAGAATAGCCCATGTGGGTTCTAAATGTGGATAATTCCTCTGCTTAAAACTCTAGTGGAGTAGCAATAGTCCTCAAAGGCTGCAAGATTTTCTATGCACTATGCTTAACTTTCTTAAAATTGAATAATATTGCAAAGTACAAACCCGAACTTGCTATACTTCAGAAAGCTCGGAGAATGGAGGCAAAGTAGTAATAGTGCGCAATGATTCCCAACTGGCAATAGAGTAAGTCAAACGAGAGTATGAGGCCTGAGAGAAAAATATGTTTGAATATTGCAAAATGGTAAAAGACCTCATTAGCCAATTCTTTAGAGTATTATTAGAAAGGGTACCGAGATTATCGAACGAAGAATCAGATCGCCTGGCCAGAATAGTTCCGTCAGGAGAGGAAAGTCTAGACGTGCAGATTGAAGTGTTGGATTCTCTGAGCATCCGAACTCAAAAAGTAAACCAAATTACCACAAAGCCCTCACGGGCCAAACCAATCAGAGAGTATCTTGAGAAGGGGTCACTCCCAGAAGATTGAAACGAAGCAAAAAAAGTCTAGTACAAGTCTCATTGATACCTCTTGACGAATGGAGTCCTCTATAGAAGGGGGTATACTTTGCCATTACTCAGATGTGTAACAGAAGAAGTGATAGACTACGTCTTGAGGGAAGTCCACAAAGGGATCTGTGGAAACCATTTTAGAGGAAGAGCGTTGGCGGAAAAGATCCTAAGGGTAGCCTATTACTGGCCAACCATGTAGAAGGACGCTCAAGACTTTGTGAGGAAATGTGATAAATTTCAGAGATTCATAAGCATTCTGTGATTGTTTGCATAGGAGTTAACACCAATCCCTAGCCTGTAGCCCTTCGCATAGTGGGGATCAACACTGTGGCCTATTTTTCTTAGGCATGATAGTAATTGATTATTTCACTAAATAGGCGGAGGTAGAAGCACTACCCAGCATAATCGTAGAATATGAGGAAGCTCCTATGGTAGAACATAGTGTGTTAGCTCGAAATCCCAATGGCTGTAGTTACTGATAATGGAAAGCAGTTCGAAGGTAGATAGTTCAACAAATTTTATGAAAACTTAAGGATCAGCTACCATTACTATTCACCTGAGCATTTACAATCCAATGGCCAAGTAGAAGTGACAAATCGATCCCTCCTCAAAATCATCAAGATCAGGCTCGAAAGGCCAAAGATTTATGAGTAGATAAGCTCCCTAGCATTTTATGGGTTTACAAAACAAGTAAAAAGGTATAAATTGGCCAAACCCCATTTTCACTTACATTCGGTGTAAAAGTAGTAATCCCTATTGAGAAAGGCCTCCCAGTCTAAGGATGAAGCATTTAGACCAAGAAGAAAATTTTGATGTAGTGTGCATAGAGTTAGATCAGCTTTCTACCAGCAAAAGATGCATTAGTACGATAACACGAGAATGTAGCTGAAAGAATTTGGAGTGAGAGATCTAGTATCGAAAAAGTCAATCAGTCCACCAGAGACACCAAAGATGGAAAGTTAGGACCAAATTAGGGAAGAAACTATGAAATAATAGGATGCAATGGAAAGGGGACCTATTGGCTGAAAGACTTTGATAGCAGGAAGCTGCAGCACCCATGGCTTGTTGAGCGCCTCAAGAAGTACTATGTGTAAGCCTAAAAGGGGATTTTTTTTTGCATTATCAATAAAACGCAAGTGCTTGCCTTTCTCAGTTATGAATTATGTTTGAGTATCACTGCTTAACTTGTAAAGCTGATCATGCGATGACAATGTTGCTCGGTTCACGAGGCGAGCACGCCTAGAATGGCTTACATAGCCAAAAGCCAAATACTAGCTAAGTGTCCTTGCTCGGCTCATGAGGCCGAGTAAACAATGACGATGTCACTTGGTTAGCAAGATCAAGCGTGCCCAAAATGGCTCATGTGATCAAAAGCCAAAAATTGATTAAGTACCCCTGCACAGCTCATGATGATGCCGCTTGGTTCACAAGACCGAGCAGACAACAATGATGCCGCTCAGTTTATGAGACCGAGTGTGCCCAGAATGGCTCACATGGCTAAAAGACAAAAATTGGCAAAGTATCCTTGCTCGACTCACAAGGCCAAGCAGGTAATGACGATGTTGCTATAATTCACAAGACCAAGCACACCCGGAATGGCTCACATGGACAAAAGTCAAAAATTGGTTATGCATTCCTGCTTGGCTCACAAGGCCGATCAGTCTCGATGCGGTTGTTCGATTCACAAGACTGAGCGCACAAAAGATGGCTTACGTAGCCCAAAGCTAAAAAAGGCTAAGTATTCCTGCTCAACTCATGAACCCAACTAGGCTTGACGTGATCACTCAGTTCATAAGACCGAGCACACCCAAAATGACCTACCTCACCAAAAGCCAAAAATTGACTAACTGCTTTTGAATCACGGGGCTGAACAACCAAACACATGATTACTTGGGCAGTGAAACCAAGAATGGTAAAAAATAATTGTTGCTTAATCTACCGGAATAAGTAAAAGACATACATTTAGATCATGAAAAATTTCCAAGAGAATAGAAAGAGCATGATCAAGCATAAAAGGAAAAATTTATCAAACTGTTGTTATTGGTGGTAAAAATCATCTAGTGCGATCAAATTTCCTGAGAGAATTCATGCAAAAGTCTAAAAAATAAAAGGGAGAATTGATGGAATGGAAGTTAGAGAGGATCAAAATTAATCATTATCATTAGCACCGGCTTCCTGTTCACCATCGGCTCTGAAAGCTACAGTAGAAAGTTCAAGATCAAGATAAATCCCAACAACCTATCCCTTCATTTCATTTTTTATCCTAAAGCTACTAAAGAAAGGTCAAGATTAGGATAAATTTGAAAACTACAGTAGAAAGGTCAAGATCCTTATCTCGATTTCATTTTTGATCATTTTTGCCATATTTTTCTTCTATAGTGCACTATTTGTTTTGCTATTCTCCTTGGAGTGTACAAATGCTGCCCAGCCTATTACCATCATTCTCTGCAACCCTAATTATCTACTTTGGGCTCATGCCATGTCTAGTTTTCTAAAAGGTCGCAAACTCTGGCGCTCTATGTCTGGCGATATCTATCCTCTAGTTAAGAACGTAGATGAGTCAGATGAAAAGTTTAATGAGTGTCTTGACGAATGGGATAGTAAAAATCATCAAATTATCACCTGAATTTGCAACAATTCTAGTCGTTCTATTGGGTCTCAGTTTTATCATTTTGAGACTGCTAAAGAGGTATGGGATTTCCTTCGTTCTCACTACACTACTGATGATCTTGCTCACCAATGTCAAATTCTGGCCCAATTTCATCGTGTTCATCAAGAACTTAGTCAATCCATTCATAGTTGTTTTGCCTTAGATGCAAGCTTATTGGGATCAACTATCTGCTTTTGAACCTGATTGGACTAATTTCATTCATGTAAGGAGATTTGCTCTCTATCATGATAAGCAATCATTGATTATATTACTTATGGCACTGAATGACAATTTTGAGCTACTTCCGATATATCTTCTACATCACAGCCCTCTTCCAAACCTTGATCAAGTAATCTTCGAACTTCTTTCTGAAGAAACTTGCCTTAGCTCTTTCCAGACTTAGTCACTAGACACTGCCTATGCATGTCATCATTCTCTCTCTGTCTTCTTGAGTTCTTCTCTAGGAAACCCTTCAAATCAACTCCCGTGCAAATACTGTAACTTGATCACTCCTTGTTACTGTGTCCCAATTGTACTACATCCATTTACTACCTCAAGCAGGGTCCTGGCCACCTACATCATCAGTGTCCCAAGAAGCTGCCTGACTTTTACACCAATGGCCTCGTGGCCACAACCAACAACATTCTGAGCCCATAGAGCCTATTCACTTTACTGTCGCCTCCACTCTACCTGAGTCTGTTGAACCATTGTTTCCATCCAACTTGATCATAACAGATATTATTGATATCATTCGTTAGCTTAGCTCTATTTCTGGTTAACCCTCTATTATTATGTCTACCACTACAGTTACTTCTTATCTTTTTGACTCTGCTTGTTCCAATCACGTGACACTAAATCTTAAGCTTTTGAGAAACACATCATCTGCCTCACATGTACCTATTATTCAAACTTCTAATGGTTTTCGTATGCATGCTTAACATATTAGCCATGTCTCTACTTCACAGCTTTCATTCCCTTAAGCCTATTATATACTTGCCCTGTCTCTTAACTTTATTTCCGTTGATCAATTGTGTGATCTTCGACTTGCTGTTACTTTTTCTTCTTCTGGTTATCTTATGCATGATGCACAGTCGGGACGGATCTTTGGGATAGCTGTAAGCATGGTCGCTTGTTTGAGCCGACTCATCTCAACCTTTCGTCTACTACTCAACACTTTACAATAACTACCTCCATTGTTTCCCCCTATCATTTATGGCATTCTCATTTAGGACATCCTTTAGCTAGTCATTTATAATATTTGTAATTTCTAGTGGTCAGGTAAGGTTCATAGTGAATCTCTTGATTGTGTGTCATGTCAAATTGCAAAATAACCTATTTTACCATTTAATAAAAGTGATTGTAATAGCTTGAATTTTATTTTCCTTAATTAATTTACTTAATTATGGTGATGATATTTGTTACAGTAAAAATCTAAAAAATTGAGGATTAAAAAATTTTTGAAATGATAAAATTGGTGAAATTTTTAGACTTTTATCCAAACAATCCCTAACCCATTTACCCATTTGGTTCAACCAAAGCCCGTTAATCCATGCATAAACTCATTATTTAACTCACCTCAACTTGCCTCAACTCACTTATCACTCATTGAGTTGACTCGTGAATAGTGAAAGCTCATCAAGCTCTCTACAAACTTATCATCCTCCATCATTTCCTCTATAACTCTCCCAAATTATTTGCTTGAATAGTTTAATACAGCTACATTTTTGGATCATGACACCTCACTCACCCTCTTGATTCAATATTTTTTGGCTTTGAAGCTATCAAAGTGGGATTGTCTTCTCCACCGACACCCATCACCATCATAGAGTTTTCTATACAATGCTCCTTTAACTGGTTCAAAATTTCCTAAGGCATCCAGAGAGTAGTGAAGTTTAACTGTTCTTTAAAAACTTCAAGTGTTGGATGGAGAATTAGTGGTGTTCAGGGATGAAGAAAAGAAAGAAAAGCTCAGAGCTTCCCAATTCTGTTCGTGTTCAGAGCTCAACTTCTTTTTCTTCTTGGACTTGGTCACTAAAATATTCATTGAGGTAGGATGACGTGCCTCCTAGAATGTGTTCCATGTCCTCAATGTAAACTAGAATGAATATGTGTAGGATTAATTTGAAATTGAAGTATTTTCTGGGTTTTAAGCATAAAACTTGATTGTGTTGAAATTTATAGTTAATTTTCTTCATAACCTGTGAGATTGAATTTATATTTATATGTTTGAGAATGTATTCTGGGTTGGTAAGTATTTATATGCATTCATAATTATGACATGTGGACTCAAGAACATCAAATGATAAATAAAATTACTTAGAACACAAAATAGAGAATAAACTTGAAACTAGAGGAGAGTTGGACATTCAAACACAGAAAAAGGGTACTATCGTCTAGATAGCTGTCTACATGGGGTGCTGTCTAAGTTAGTTTGGAGAGGTGACAGCTTACTGTTTTTAACTTCTGACGCGATTTTGACCACTGAAATTGTGAATTTAGGTTTCGGCTAAAACACAAAAGTTGTAGCCCTTTAAGTTTCTTTCGAACCCAAAAACATTTGCATCAATCCGATTTGTGAGTCAGAAGTTATGCCCAAAATACTGAACATATGTCAAACTGGATCTTCCGAACAAACCAAATTCAAGTCTATTTTTGAACATTTAGACTTTAGAATTTTAAAAAGGTGAAACATGAAAGTTCTAGGCCTTGAAGTCTAGCTTCCAGAAATATAAGATTTACAAATATTGGAGTTATGCTCTATTTTATATGAATTTGTTTTTAAACCGCTATCATTGTTTAGTCTTTAAATTGAAACTTGTTCAGATATTTTTATAAGAATTCTTTATCTAGAAAATTTATTTAAATCCCCATTATTCTTTCGTTAGTATTAGACATGTTAATGAGTTTTGTTCACATTTAATTTTATTTGCAAGGCCTAATCTAGTAAAACACACGTACTGTTTGACAAAATGTCCAAAAGAAACAAAAGAATTGTTTTTCCCTCTCTTGGCTTTCTTTAAGTGAACTTGATTTATCTTAATTGATTTTTAGGAATTATTTTGTTGACCTAGTAAGTTATGTAACTTTTTTTATTTAAAATTGGATTTTCATGACTCGGTCAATTTAATGAAATTTATTTAAACACTTAAATGTTTTCTTAAATGTTAGAATAATTCTATGGACATTTGTGGATACCTTGAAACCAAAAACCTATGATAAGGTTTTGGTTATAACTGAGATGATAATTGGAATTAATTCAAATTATTATTTTAGCTAATATTATCATCCTACCAAATTAAAACCTTAGAATGTATTAGCATTGTAATCTCACATGGACTTAATTGTTTAACTTATATAGTTTGCTACCTAGGGTCAAATAAAATAAGACGTAGAAATTTTTCAAAGATTAAACATAAGCCCAAATAGTTATTTATTATTTTATATTTCATAAAATAATAAAGAGCAAAAAGAGGAAAAAACCGAGATCGAAGCCTGTGAGTTTTGAACTCGTGACTTTGAATTGTGATTAGGGTAGCCCTCCCATTGAGCTGTCGACCTCAACTTGATTAATATTTTATTAGAAATATTTTTATTCGTTACCAAAGTTAGTCCGGAAAAATTGTCAAAAGAATTCGCTTACAACTAATTCTAATCTTAAATTATTCTAGCTAATTAATATTTGTTCTTATACATGTAGTACGTATCTTTGTGATCGCAATATTTGTGACTATGTTAAATCCTCGCTTCGTTGAGAATTATGACTGAATTATGAATTGAGATGAACTACTTAGAATTTTAATATATGTGATTGAATAATCCCACTTAGGATTCATCACCTAGGAACAGTGTCAGTTTTTTATTGAAAAGGTCTTATTTCCATATAAGGTACCCTTGAAAATGTTAAAGGGTAAAATTAGATTTAAAGCACTTGGTGCTAAAGTTATCTTTGGCAATGGGGTGATGGGTGGGTGGAAAGGGCCTTTTAGGCAGAGATGGGAACCTAGGTGTTTTGTTTTGGAGATGCTCCCTTCTGATCTGGCCAGTTAGATAGCCGATCGTAACAATTAGGTTTTTAGTGGTGACACTATTGGAATCCATTAGATGTTAAGCCCATAAAGTCATTGCTTCCCAAGGCTGGGGTAAAGAAGGATAGGAATGTAATTATCCTAAAGTTTTAGATTGAACCTCTTCATTAATTTTACTATGATTGTCAAATTTTCTTGCTTATGTATGAGTGATGTGTTGGAATTATTTAATTATATTTAATTCCTTTGATGATTATTTTATATAAAAATATAAAAAAAAGTATATATGAAATCTACACCGCAATAGGGTTCGATTCTAAGATATTAAGGATCTAAATCTAAGATCCCTACCATTGCGACACCAATACTATTGTGGTACGAAAAAAATATAATTGAATTATTATCGCTTGTAAGTGAAATTGTAGTTACAATAATGCACTTATTAGGCTATTATAGGTAAAATGTACATTGTTCAGTTAAGGTCTATTAGATTATTTGTTGCAAGAATAGTATGCTACCTAACCACGTTCACTGTATTGGGTCACACAATATAGTATAGTATTATGACCATTGCATATAGGCACCAAGGAGATTCGAAATACTGAGCCTTAGTAGCTCTCCTAGTCATGGGAAACATTTTTTAGGACATTGAGCAGAGGGATACTGAAGATGAATTAAAGAGAGACTAATTTCTCTTGAATATTCCACCAGAATAGCTATTTATTTTTCTTCTTACGCATCGCCAGAAGACTACTTATAAGTGTGGTTTGTAATAATAATTGTTGGATGATTGTAATAATTAAGTTTAGACTTGGTTTATTTTCATTTAGCATGTAATATTAATAGCATGCTTGGGATGATTCGATGGGTCTTTAATACTATTTCCTATATTTATTGTACTTTGCTGTTAAAATCTACCAAATGATTTAGCCTAATGACTTATGATTTATTTGGGAGAAATTAGGGATTTTGAGTACCCTACTTTATTATCGTGAGTCAACTCGAGTTTAGAGGGAATTCGAGGTGTGACAGCGAGGTATCATCATTCTATTTTTATACTCAATAAAAATTTCCTAGGTCACCCTCGGGTATTCTGATTATGAAAATTCGGGGAATGACAGCTTGGCATCTGAGCCTTAAGTTCATGATTTACCTAGAAATAGTGGGGATTGGGTACTCTCATGTTTGTTTTGTGTATACATGTATTATGTGAAGTTATCTAATCATCCCATCATTTTGTTAAAGGATAATTGAGTAGAGGTCATGTCAGAGGAGGCCTAGGACAGGGAAGGGATAAACACCATTACGCAAGGACGTGTGTTTGCAATTGGCCACTGGAAGGCACCAGAACCTATCACGGCAGTATCAAAGGAAACAATTAAAAAATTAAAAGCCCCTTAAATAAGAGTGTGTGGTGTGCTTTTGTTTGGTAATTCAAGATCGAATTCATAGTGACTTGGCTTAGTAATTAACTAGTACTAAAAATCCCAAATGCTATTAAAATAAAATGCTACAAAAATTAAGTTTTAGGGATTGTCTTTCATATCTAGTTTCCAAAAATAATTTAAAATAACTTAATGAAATAAATAAATAATTCAATTCATAATAAAATAAAAACAATAATAAATTTAAATACTAATACTTGATTCAAACTAATTACATTAAGATAGGGCTCTATCAATATATAGTCTTTGTTTATAACTCAATTCTCCACAAATAGTAAGTCAGAAAATTTTTCAATAAATACTTAATAGATATTTGGAATTACTTATAATATATATTTTATTTGAAATCCAAACTAGAATACCAGGGATCTCAATCAAATATAGTCAAACTAGGTTTTTCAAAATATATACCAAGCAATTGGATTTAGAAATCTAATTTTATTTTGATAATTGTTATTTCAAAAGAATTGTCAAGAATATCCATGAGATTTAAATAATTCTAATAAAGTAAAATATATATTTCAAAAGTTTTGTTCTTAAAAATTAATATGAAATATAAAACTTAAAACAACATTTAAATTATAATAATTTAAATTATAAATTATTAAGAGCATAAGTAATCATAATAAGAATGATACTTAAATTATTTTATGAAGTTTACAATTACCATGGTCAAGATAAACCTACTAAAAATCTGTGCTACAGTTCTACTGATGGTGTGTCCAATTCCATCTAAACCTATGAATAATAAACTTGTATTTCAAAAGAACCGATGATCTAGTCTTCTGTGTGTAAACTGTACTTTATACAGTAGATCAAATACTCTTTGTGAATACTCGACACATACATAAATATAATAAATAGCATTCATTGCTCAAAAAGAATTCTCATTAAAATGAAATAAAAAATAACATGAAGTATGTCTTTTAGTCTATATCTTTTTTACTAACATCTTCTCTCATTCCCATATTAAAATAATAAAAGATAAAACCATAATAATAAATTTCAACATCACATACTGGTGACATAATCCAAGGCTTATACAGCCATAATAAACATCAAATCTAATGAAGTTTGGGACCCACACGTCTAGGTTGCACAAATAATAGTATAGTCATCCATCAACAAAATAAAATAACCACTAAGTCAATCAATCAATCTCAATTAAGCTTAGAGTGATTACTTCCTAGCCTCGTAGGATCACTTGAGTAAGGATGGGATGAGTACCATCGCCCAATAGCTAGGACCATGTAAGTGTATATGAGTGGACAATAGTTAGACATATAATATAACTCAAAATAATCTTCAAAAAATACAATATGATAACGCAAGTGCAATGCAATGGCCAATGCATTCTCTAATCTTCATCTACCCCCAACTTTATCTTAGGACAGGTGACACTGAGTAAAGCACACTACGCTACCAATTGTACTGTTTACGCTAAAATCGAAAGTATATCTTAATATATGTCACAAGTGAGGAACCAAGTTACACCCTCATAAGTGTAAGACTTAAGAAACTATGAAATACCTTTTGGTAGAATTAGTCCTTTTTTTATATCAACTTTTAGAAAGATAAATGGTTCGGTTTTAGCCCTAGACAAGAAACAAAATTCAAAATGAAATTAATTTTGTTGGAGCACATTAAGAACTTGCCATTTGATATTGTCAAAATGTAGGTGTGTTAAAGAATAAAAATCAGAAGAATTAATTGTTTAGGTGTGTTAAAACATAGGTGGAGATTTAGTAACCCTTCATTTGTGAGCTTTAGAGCCTTACCTTCTTATTATGAGCAAATATACAAATTCTTTATAGTTTTCTTTTATCTCACAATTCCCTTTTTTTTTTTTTAGCTTTACATTCGTTGTTTGTTTTGGTATTATATGCCTAAGACCTTTTGTTAGGCACACATCATTGATTTAATGATTTGAAAGATGCTTGTAACCTTAAGAATGATGTTAGGCCCTCTTTGAATTTTTGTTGGAGCCTGTACCCTTTCCTTTATTGTACTAGCCCAAGAGCAAATTTGAAGCTTAAAAAGGATTTTTGAATAAAATCTATTTTTTTCTCATTTATCTAACCATAATGAAAACAACCTTTAACCTTAGTTGCTTAGATACACTAACCTTTGTGTGTCATGAGATTTTGGTGCAATTTATTTGAACAAGGGAGACAAAGGGATGAGAAGGAAAATTAAAGAGCGGTAAAAGAAGAAAAGTCAAATGAGCTTTCTTAAAAAAAAAAAAAAATTGGGACATTGTAATTCAGAATGTTGTTATCATTAGTCCTAAAATATTTATATATAAAGGAAGCTCATTATCTATAAAACTTGAGAGCCTAGTTCTTTTACGTGATGTGAAAAGAAGTGGAAAAGGGAAAGTTGGGAGGAGGAGTAAGGCACCTTAGACTTTATTCCCATGATATGTACTTTGAATTCCATATCTTTCTTTCATTAACGCAACTCCCCATGGCCCAGTTACAACCCTGAAAAAGACCTAATTGACTTTTGGTGAAAAGCATCTGTAAGAATATGGGAGAGACTTGTGTGTATTGAGTAAAATAGTCATGGTAAAATCATAAGTACATTTTTGCATGAAGCTACACTCAACCAGTTTTAAACTTCTTGCATTCACGTCTTAAAATGGTTCAATGCTTAATTTGATTTGCATTCTTGCATGAACCACGAGAGAAACTTGTTCGAGAGTGAATTCCATTGTTGAGTGAACATCCGGGGTGAGATTTGGAATTGAAACTGCTCTTTTAGACTATGCTTGACATTTGATTCATATGAGTGATGTTAGTTGATACACTTAGGTGGAAA
Organism: Sideroxylon spinosum; assembly: GCA_003260245.2. Classification (NCBI taxonomy): domain Eukaryota; kingdom Viridiplantae; phylum Streptophyta; class Magnoliopsida; order Ericales; family Sapotaceae; genus Sideroxylon; species Sideroxylon spinosum. Next base: position 10,180 of record QLOD02017443.1, on the reverse strand, counting down.
CAGTGGAGAATGATTGAGTTATATTAATGTAAAGAAAGAGTTTATTAGATTTTTGAATACTGTAACTTGTTCACTACTGAAACCGAACCAGGAGTCATTTCAAGTGTTCAATATTAAACTTAGGATTCATTGCAAACCCTCACGAGACTTCACTCATCCACCTGGGGGAACCTAGGGGTTTAAAAGAGTTGCTGCACGTTGCTAAGTGCAACCGTGTTTCTAATGAAAAGAGAAATTAGGTTTGATAATTTATTTATCTTTCAAATAAAATTTTACTAGGGATTAGCAATAGGCAAATTAGGTGGTGCGATTGCACTTCTTAGCATTAATTCTTCTTGCTTTTGAGTAGTATTTCTTAACATTTTATGTGTTTTAATAAGATTATATTGTTATTCATTGAAACCCATCTCTTATTGTAGAAAAGGGAACAAAAATCTTGAAAAACACCGGGAATAAACATAAAGGTGACCGAGGAGTTGAACGAGGACTTGAAGAAGAAGGAAAAGAACAATCCGGACCTGGCATTTAAATGTCATTCGGATTGTAACCCCAAAACCCCAGAAGGCTGAAAGCAAGATTTGGGTACTACCTTCTAGTATCCGAGCGCTAGCCCTACCATTCGGACGTTGCACTCTCGAGGCTCCATATTTAAGGTTTTTTGCCAGGCTTTTCCATATATACATATTTAAGGTTTTTTTCCAGGCTTTTCCATATATACATAGATTGGATTAGACCTAGGGGTTCGTTCCTAATATTCTAGGGTTAGTTTCTGAGAGTTTTCACATACTTCTGAGAGAGTTTTCAGCAATTTTGTAATGAAGATTGGTGACACATTACAACTGCACAGCTGTTGATTGTAGTTGTTTTGCTGATCTCATCTTAATAGAGTTTGTTTTCTTCATTCTTTCTTCTATTACTTGTTTTGCTTTTATTGCTATCATGCGAGAATACATTTTTACGTGATTCAATTGACGGGTGGGTCTTTATTTAAATGATAGATGTGGTTAAATCCACGCATCAATTCAAATTTGTTTGCGAAGGGCGGTTTCGCAAAGTTGTTTACCTTTCAAGGCTTTTCAAACATTTTGGCACCAAAAAAGTCTATAAATAGCGGGCCACCCCTTTACATTTTCTTCATCTCTCAATTGGCTCCTTTTCTTCTCCCAACCGAGCCTTCCTCTCTTCTCCTTTCATAACCGGCCTCCCTTTTTTCTCTTTCTAAAATTACCGGCCACTCCTTGGAGTATTGAAGGTTGTTCAGAGGAATTCCAAGCTTTCTCTCTCTAGAGTTCAAAGTTTGGAGTAACTTTCTCTCTCTAGAAATTTTATTCTTTCAATTAAATTTTGTTTACATAATTATAATAAAATAGTTTTAATTATGTAAACAAATTTTTTGTCAACGAAAGGTATTTGGATCGTAACTCAAGACTTAGTAATGCCCGATGCATGATATTAATGGATAAACCCGAGACAAATTTTGTAAAATTCAATCATCATAGAAATAACATGTTCAGCATCATACCAACATTCCA
>QLOD02016654.1:0-29860 GCA_003260245.2 Sideroxylon spinosum | reverse complement strand
TGTATGTGGATTGCTAATATAGATCTTCCATGTAATATCTATATGTTATGCACTCTAAGTGTTTGATTTAAGTTTTCGATTATGAGAACTTAATTTTGTACTTAAAATTACTTGGTCATTGTTCAAAATTGCGTTTCATTGTTAACAAGTCTCCGATCTACTCTTTTAATAGAGTAGATTGAGTTATATTTTTTCCTTGAAAATCCATTGAATCTATACTCAAATTGATTTGATCCAAGTTGTTTTTATAATTCTCATTAAATCAAGTTCACACAAAAATTTTCACCATCAAAAAAGTCAAAAACCATCACCAATTCATTGTGAGTGAATTTTCCAAAATGAATTTCCTAAGTGTTTGTTTCAAAATCATTCAAAGTTCCTTGTGATTCGACTCGGTATTCATCAGATTTTATCGTGTTTGCAATCGACCACTTTGTGCTTGGGGTGTAATTCGGACTCGTATAGACAAACACAAGCAGTAACATACCCATAGATTCTTAAAAATTAAATGTATCTTTAAGACATAAAAAGGTTAAAAAAAAAAAGCACATAGTAGAGAGACGTAGCGATGAAGCTCTGGCGATATCTACGAAGATCGATGGCCAGTACTCTTCTGTCTGCTCTTTCTAGTCTCTATCTTTCTGTCTTCTTTTGATAGCTTTATTTCTTCAACTTTATTCTCTCCTTCACTGTACTATCTGTCCATTCTTTACATTGGGTCAGCCATGGAAAGATCTTCATGCTTAACCGCATACCGAGGAGGGTTTCATTTTTTTTGAGAGTTGTATTTAACTCTCTCACCAACTCTATTTTGATCGAGAGAAATCCGATATCTTGAGATAGCACCGAGATCTTAGCAATCTCGTATCGATAGAAGCTGTTGTTGCGATATCTCGGCTATGAAAACATATTCCAGCGAGTTCGTTTGATTCGGCCTAAGATCGCGGCGTGGCCAGTGATGAAACCGAGCCAATACCTAGAGATCTCGGTAGTGTTGGACGAGATTTCAAATTGTGTTGGTTATGTGGGATGGATTACATGAATTTTATGTGGCTCTAACATTATGTATGTATCCTTAGTGAATTGAGTCATTGAGCAGTAGTTGTCGCTAGTTTTCTCTTGATTATGCAATTATGACAATTGGTGCTGAGGCCAGTGTTCTGTTGGTAAGATTCTAGCTAGAATATACATATCCTTCATGTATATTTCCTTTACTGTAGTATTGGTCCTTTTGAAGCTTCTTATTGTATCCATTGAATTGATGAGTAAAGCATGCTTGCCCTTTGATTGATCTCAAAAAGAAAAAAAACATATGCTAACTCTTTAATTATGCTAGGAGGTATGAAAGACAAGATTACTTTCTTAATTATGTAGGAGTAGAATGCGCCAGCTAAATAGTTCCTGACATGTGACCATGAAGCCAAGACATTACTAAGTGTGCTTTAAAAAATTTGTATATAGAGATTAAAAATCTGAGGTATGGTTGTGGCACTGTTTTCTAAAATATATTCTAAAAATTGGGTGGTTAAAGTTTGAATTGGTTAAATTATGTGGCAATACTGGCTATTAGTTGTGAGATTGCACTATGCCTATAATTTAACCCAACACATGGATTTATTTATTTATTTGAAATAGCATCAATTGAAGTGGGAAAACCTATAAATATATTTTCAATTGACTATTTTCTTCATTTCACCATCAAATTTGGGAGTGAGTTATCTCTTTTATTTAATTCAAAAAGTTTCTTTTAGCGAGGAAATAAATTTGGTCACTTATTCTAAATTTTAGCAAGGAAACTATATTTCCTTGCCGAAAGTGACTTTTGGTGAGGAAATATATCCATCATTTATGGTATATAGAACTTCAGCAAAGAGACTTTTAGCGACGAAAAAAATACATTTAGCAAGGAATAAATTTCCTCACTAAAAGTATTAGTTAAAAAAGATATTCCTAAATATCTAATTTTCTAAAATACTTATTACAACAATGAACCAAACCTACAAATAAACATGTTACAACATTAAAACCAAACCTACAAATTATCATATTAAAGTCATACAAATCCAACAACAAACAATTAGATCCATAAAGTAAAAATATTAAGTTAACGTACAAATAAAATACATAAAAATAAAATCCAAGAAATTTATTATTAAATGTCTAAACCCAAGGATGTAAAGGTGCACTGGATAGAAGCAATCCGATAGAGCAAAACTCCTCAAACATTTTTAATTGCTGAGTATGCTGTGTCTCTATTTTAGAAATTTGATCAAATGCAAATTATAGAATTGACCTATCCCCATTGATATACTTGTTGCCAAACCTGTGCCTTTCATTTATCTAACTCCTAACCATATTTTCTTGCCTATTTTAATGAAACCTAGAAAAATATATTCATCAAACATCATGAATATTGAAGTAATAGTCAATTAACAATCCTAAACTATCAACAATCAACGTAAACTCCAGAAAAATATAGGTTAACTAATATTCTAAAAACTAATCTCATTCAAAGTAGTATAAGATTTTAAGAATTCCTAAGAGCATTCGTGATTAGTCAAATATCAACCATCCGTTAGCATTCTATATGAACCTCACACAAAATTAAAAGATTAAAATCCATAAATGGGACTCATATAGATTTCCAAATATAACTAGGACATACAAATCTGGATCAATACTTGCAAAATCATCTTTGGGTAGGAAATCTATAGAACACTATGCTATATGTACTTGAAAAAAAAAATAATAAAAAAGAGCAAACCATCTAGTAGCATTGCTCTAAAAATTTTTTCTCCGAAAAAAAGAGAGATTTTAAATCCAATCTAGTCACCTATTAAAAGGTAAATCATCCAATAGATCAATCATCTTGTTCTTTGTGTTTGAATTTGTAAGCCATGCCAACCACAAAAAACTGTAGTAAAGCTAAGATATTGGTAGGTTCTTAAATCTTAAATTTGATTCATTTGGGGTGACAAAGAGGTAATATAAGAAATATAGCAAGATTCTAATTCACTCAAATGCATGACATACATAAAATTGCAAATTATGAGTTGAAAAATGCTAAAGTAGTACACTTAACAAATACAAAATTCCCAAACCACAATAATAGGATTAGGTTCTAGTGCTGTTGGAAGTTTAGAGCACATAACTTGATTTGAATAGCATCAAAAACATCGTAGAAAAGCATATTGACAAATAATAAACCATTAAAGCCTTTAAAGCTATTATTTTTTGAAAAATAAACAATATCCTACGTACCAAAAAGAAAAACCATATAATGTCATCCATAAATGCTTTGGTGCACTTTATAATCTTTCAAGTAATGCTAATTAAACCACTGTCTTTTTCTTTCTTTTCCTTTTTTTTTTTTTTATCTTTTTGGTTGAATTTTTATCAAAAATAGTATACAAAGTAACGTAGGTAATTTATGAGAATGAATACAAAACAAAAATAAACAAAACATATGAAGAATATGGCGATAAATTTGTATATATTGACTAAAGTTAATAATATTCTCATCTAAGGCATTTGATCTCAACTTCTGCTTGATCTTGAACGGGCCATCTTGGTGTGCATGGAATTTGCTAAAGCTACCAGGAGGAAATCTCTTGGGTCTTAGCTGAATAAGAACATCATTGCCAACTTTAAAACTTCTTTCCTTGCTTCGTCTGTTAGCATATTCAGCATAATCTGCTATATTAGTTATTCAGCATAATCTGCTATATTAGTGGCAATTCTCTGCCAAACTTCTTCATGCACCTACTGTATGTGTTTGTTGAAATCAATAGGGGCTTCACTAGATCGAGTTGGCTGTGAAAGGGAGTTAAGGTTTAGTGGGGTCTGAAGACAGCTTCCATAAACTACTTCAAATGGTGCACACCAATTGTTCGATTGATTAAATTGTTGAATGTGAATTCAGCTTTTGGTAAAATAAAATCCTAGCTAAAGGCGTGATCATGAATTAAACAGAGCAATAAATTACCTAAGCTTCTATTTATCATTTCCGTTTGCCCGTCTGTTTGTAGATAAAAAACATTAGAGAGTAGCAGCTTTGTACCCATCTTGGCCCATAACATCTTCTAAAAATAGCTCATGAACATTACGTCTCGGTTAGAAACTATAGTGGTTGGCACTCCATGTGACCAAACTATTTTTGACACCAATAATGTAGCCACCCGAGAGGTGTTGAAGGTTTTTACACAAGGAATAAAATAAGCCATTTTTGAAAAATGATCGACGACAAACATAATGTTTTAGGTAATCCGAGAAACAAATCCATGCTTTCATCCACCCAAGGGTTTTTGGGTATAGGCAGAGGAGAGTGAAGTCCTGAACTTTGTTTGCCCCCTTTGTTGATCTGACATGTACGACAGCAAGCTACCAATGTGTTAACATTATGGCATATCTTTGGTAAATCAAATCGATCAGAGACAAGTGCAAATGTTTTGTCTTGAACGAAATGCCCTACTAATCCCCCACCTTGGAGCTTAACAATTATAAGTTCCCGAATTGAACCCCTGGAGATACATACCTAAGAATCTCTCATAAAAAATACATCTTTAATTGAAAATTAGGCACTTTTCTGAGCAACCCCTGTTGTTAATTCTTCCTAGATTCTACCAAAATCAGGGTCATTGGAATATTTTGATTTAATTACATAGAACTTAGAAAAAACTTGGTGAAGAAGTTGTTAGGATGTGACTTCACTGACTCAATGCATTAGCCACCAGATTTTCTTTATCCCCCTTATGCCGAATAATAAAATCAAATTGTTGAATGTAATCAAACTATCGAGCATGCTTGGTGATCATGCTATTCTGTGAATGGAAATGTTTGAGAGAATCATGGTCTGTGAACAAAATAAATTCCAAATTGAGTAAATAATAGTGCCAATGCTTCAATGTTTGCACAAAATCATTAAATTCCAACTCATAAGCCGAATACTTTTGATGAGATGAATTTAAGTTTTCACTAAAAAAGCAATGGATGTCTTTCTTGGCTCAGAATTCCTCTAATACCAACATAGAAAATATCACAAGCTACTTTAAAAAGCTTTGAGAAATCTGGTAACCTTAAAACTAAGACATTGGACATTCATTCTTTGATCTCCAAAAAGGATTTGTCAGCCGCGTCCGTCCACAAGAATATTTTTGACTTAAGGCATTCGTTGATGGGTTCCATCACGGTGTTAAACTTGTGGATCAATCATCGATAGAATGTTGCGAGCCCATGGAAACTCCTTACATCAAAGAAGGACCGTGGTGTCAGCCAGTCAGGAATAGCTCAGATATTCATTAGGTAGGCTTCAATTCCATGGTAAGAGATAATGAATCCTAAGAATTGAACCTGCTTTTTCATAAGAGCACATTTTCCCCTATTCATGAATAATTGCTCCTCTTGTAATTTGTTGAGAATTTGCCATAAATGGTCTTTATGTTCTTTGGGACTTTGACTAAACACTAAAATATCATCAAAATGTACTACCACAAAAGGGCCCAGGAAAGGTTTCAAAATTTGAGTCACTACCCTCATAAAGTTGTTTGGAGCATTGGTTGACCCGAAAGGCATGACGGTCTAGTCATATAATCCTTTAACTAGCCTTGAATGTGGGTTTTCATTCATCTTCGGGTCGTAATCGAATTTGGTGACTTCAAAGATCAATCTTAGTAAAGGCCATTGCTCCACTCAATAGATATTCTCATTGCTCCATTCAATAGATATACTATGTCGTTGAGGCGGGTGATGGGAAATCTATATCATATAGTGATTTTATTGATAGCTTAGCTATCAATACACATACGCCAGCTTTTGTCTTTCTCTGATGTTAATAGCACTGGTACCACACACGGGCTAAGGCTCTATCTGATGAAACCTGACTCCAATAACTCCCGTACTTGTTGTTAAAGCTCCTCATGTTCTTTGGGACTCATCCGGTAATGAGGTAAGTGTGGATGGGTGGAATCAGGCACAAGATCAATAGCATTTTGGACATCCCTCATGGGTGGTAATTGATGTGGAATTTCTATAGACATTAAGTTTGAGAATTCATCTAATATCTCTTCTAGTTTGGTTGGAACATTCCCATCATTTTCCTTAGTTTCTTGGCCCAGTAGAAATAAAACCATTTGTCCACCTCGTAGAATTTTTATCCCTCCTGTTATTGTTAAAAAGGAGTCATTTTTTGGGTTGGGAATCATCTTTGGTTTGGGAATTAAAAATGGAAATTCTTGAAGGTTCCAACACAATTTTCTTTCCTTTGAACACAAAAAAATAGGTGTTTGCATAACCATCATAAATGACTTTATGATCATACAACCAAGGTCTTCTAAGCAAGATGTGTCATAGGTCATTGGGATGATGTCACACCACACTTGAACAGTAAAGTGGCCACTTAAAGTAAACTTGATCAAACAAAAATATCAGACCAAGACCGAAACTCATTTCATGAACCCAACTTACCAATAGGGCAAAGGGTGCTCCTGTTTCTTTAGACCTAAACGTTCCACCACATCTTTAGACACGATATTCATGCTGCCACCATTATAGATGATCATGTTGATTGCAAGCAATCATTGTCATATTTATGTGTCATTCCTTAACCTGTTTGAGCATATTGTCAAGCTATCTCAATGATCTTGTTAATATTTTATGATTTTTTATATTTGATAATTGTATTGTAGGTAATGGAAGAAGATAGTGAGAATAATGAGGATTTAAAGATGATACATATTGAAGAAGAGAGCCACGTTATGATCATTAAGTCAAGGAATGAATAGAAATGGAAAAGAAACATGTGGATGACCTAATAAAGAAGCAAAAGCACCGAAGGTAGAAGAAAAAAAAAAACCAAATACGAACTTGGTGGTGCACTCGCCTTCGCATGTGCCCATCCTTTTTCTCACACGTGCACCCATTGAGATCCCGATTTTGGGTGTCTCAGTAAGGCGTTTCATCAAACACTTATGAAAGTTGGGATGGGCACGTGGACCTCGTTTTAGGGGCGCACGGGGTGTCTCTCCAAGATCATCTTTTGGCATTCCTTGGACTTGTAATTTTATCTTTTTTGCCTTTGATTTGTTTAGCCTATGAATAGGCTTATAAAAATATTCTAAGGGGAGTTTTTTTAATCTGTTCTTTAACTTAGTATGTTCTTTGGAAATCTTAGTGAATTTATTTTTTCCATTCTAGGGTTCTTGCAAGTAAGTGATTCATCTTTCAAATAATTCTACTTGAAGTTTTGAATTTCTGATTTCTTTTTTTATTTCTATAATTGCGAATCTCATTTTTCTTTTTTCAATCTTTATTTTCAATTAATGGATTGTTTAAATATCAATTTGTTTTCTCAAAATATGAACATTCTAGGCTAGGTTTTTTTACTTGGTTTTGATCAAGAAATGTAGTTGTAGAGATGTTTGTTTGGCTTTAATGAAATGCTCTTAAATGAGAAATATGTTTTTGAAAGATCGTAGACAATGTAAATGTTAGGTTTAATTTTAGAAATCAACAACGTAAATTGTGATTTTTCATTAGCGCTTTTAGTTAAGGTAAAATTTTATTTTTATAAGCTCTGCTAAAACTAACTTCAAAAACCCAAAAGATATTCCTTTTTCATTTATTATTCCTTGCAAGTGCTTCCAAAATAATTTTTCCAAATCAAGTCACACACTTGCTCCCTGTGGAGATGACCTAAAACTCACCTAGGCTAAAACTATAACTACCTCTATGCTAGAGAGTGAACACATAATTTAAGTGCGGTCATGTTTTTGGCACAGTTGCTAGGGAGCAACGGTCGGTGTAACGAATTCAGAGAACTCGTGGTGGAACGTGCTAGCCTCCATCTTCAATGTGATTACATCTGGATTTCCAGGTGACATCACTCCATCCTTTTCATCAATATTTGATTTTCTTTTTCATTTTCTTTTATCTTTTTTTTGTAGATATATTTTTCTAGGATCTGTTAGAGAGTCATGTTGGTTGCATGCTCTTAAGGTCGGGTAGGGTAAATTTAAGTGGTTTTGACCAAGAAGACTCATCCTACACCCCCAAGGACCCAGACACACTTTTAATAGTTTCACTCACTGATTTACAACCATCTGCCTAATGGCAAATATAGAAGGAGATGGAAGTGTCAATAGGGAGGATGAACTCCAGGGTTTTAGGCTAATGAGAGATTATTTGAACCCAGTTAGGCAAACCACACCTTTGTGCATCATTTTGTCTTTAAATAGGGGAAACTTTACCTTGAGATTAGGAATTATCCAACTTTTTCCCACATTTTATGGCCTTGATTCTAAAATCCCTACAATCACTTGAGAGAATTTGAGGTGGTGAGTAACACTTGCATTGATTAGAATACTAATGAGGATGTGTGCCTCCAACTTTTCCCATTTTCCCTCAAGGATAAGGCCAAATTCTGGTTTAATTCTCTTAGCCCTCATTTGGTTTGCACTTGACGTGAAATGTAGATTAAGTTTTTGAGAAAATACTTTCCAACTCAAACGACTCAGTACTTTAGGCAACAGATCACTACATTTTCATGTAACCTTAATAAGAATTTATATCGAGCCTTGGAAAGGTTTAAGGACCTTTTAATGGCCTGTCCTCATCATAGCTTTGAGCCATGGAGATTAGTGAGCATCTTCCATGAGTATTTAACTCCTAGTCTTAAGCAACTCGTGTCTACCATGTCTAATGGTACCTTATTTGATAAGACTATGGAGGATGCCACAGATTTCTTTGACATGGTAGTCGAAGACTCTAATGACTAGGAAAGTGGACCTCTTTCTTCCTCTGAGCATAAGAATTCCACACCTAGTGGCCTATTTGAGTTAAGTGAGTATGATGATTTGCGGGCTAGATTAGTCGCATTACAAAGTTAGCTCGACTCTCTTGAGCTTAAGAATAAAGAAAAATTGGTTGAGGTGAAGGTGATTTGTGCTGCGTGTGACCAAGTGGGGCAGGATGCTAATTCGTGCCCCAAGCTCCCTTTGCTTAAAGAAATTGCTTATGGACAAGCTTACATTAATGGTCCCCAAAACCGCCCATTCCTAGATAATAGGCAATGAAATCCTTCTTACCCACAAAGTGGGAATGTCACTTACCAAGGGGGAAACCAAGCTTCCAATCCATATCCCCCGGGGTGGAGGAACCATCTTGGTTTTTCGTGGAAGAATGACAATCAGGGTCAACCATTTCAACACCTCCTATACCACCACCCCAATTGCAACAGCCTAATCCTGCTGTATTACAACCTTTGCAAAAAAAGGCCTCTTGAGGACACTCTTAATCAATTCATGCATCAACAGTTGAATATCAATAACCAAGTGACCCAAGCTTTAGATGACATAAGAAGGCTAGTTTCCAAGTTAACAGGCCATGAGTACCGCTCAAAGTGGTAAACTCCCTACACAAACTTTCCCAAATCCAAAAAGGTCAGGTGCATAATGCTGACTCATCCACCTTGGGTGCTACCCCACACGAACAGGTTCAATTTGTCACTACTTTGAGAAGTGGGAAAGTTTTTCAAAACCCACTAGATCCTAGAGCCATTGTACCACATGTCAAGATAGGATCAAAGGGTAGTGGGGAGGTTGATGAGCCAAGTGAGGTAGAGGTTGAAGAAAAAGATGACAGAGAAAACAAGAGAATGACAAACAAAGACAAGTGGGAGAGAAAAGTAAGAAAGAATCAAGAAAGAGAGAAGGGGATACCAATGAGAGCATATCGAGTAGGAAAGAAGACCACACCATTAAGCACTTGCCTAAACCATTTTTTCCTCAAAGGTTAGCAATAGGTCAAAATAAGATGTTGTACTTCAAAATTTATGAAATCTTTAAACAAGTGAGAATCAACATCCCATTGCTTGATGCCATTAGTTAAAATCCGGCTTATGCTAAATTCCTCAAGGATATATGCACAGTGAAATGAAAGCTTAATGATAAGGAGAAAGCTTTCTTGATGGAATAGGTAAGTGCTATAATCTAATGCAACACGCCTCCTAAGTTTAAAGATCATAGATCATGGGTGTCCAACCATTTCATGCATATTCGAAGACCACATTATTGACAAAACGTTACTCGACTTATGTGCTCGTGTCAACCTATTGCCTTATACTGTGTATTAACAATTGGGCTTAGGTGAGCTTAAACCTACTAGAGTGACCTTGCAATTAGCCAATTGTTCCGCTAAGATGCCTAGAGGTATTGTGGAGAATGTGTTGCTCCAAGTAGACAAGTTCTACTTTTTGGTTGACTTTATTGGGCTGGACACTCAACCCATTCCAAATTCTAACCAATTAGTTCTGGTCATTCTTGAAAGACCCTTCTTTGCTACATCCACTACAGTAATCAATTGTAGGAGTGGGGTCATGAAATATTCTTTTGGGAATATGACCATAAAGATGAACATCTCTGGGGTAAGGAAGCAAATGGGAGAGTGTGAGGATATTCGGGAGGTAGACAGGATCCATGTTTTGAGTGAAGAATATTTTGATAAGACCTTCTTTGATGATCCATTAGAGAAAGCATTGGTGAGAAGTGGGAGATGTGAGGCTCTTGATGGAGCAAGTTTGAGGAGTTTGTGACTGTTGAGGAAGAAGTAATGGCTACTAGTGACTGGGTACCAGTTTTTGAACCTTTGGAGCCATCCATGATCAAACCCAAGCCATCGGTTGAGAATCCTTCTCTCTAGGAAACCTTGACCAAGTGAGCTTAAGTATGCATTCTTAGGGGAAGGTGAGACGTTCCGGTAGTTATGTCTGCTAAACTGGAGATAGCCCAAGAAAAGGGGTTATTGGCTGCCTTGGGTGCCCATTGTTAGACCTTAGGTTTGACTATGGCAGATCTTCGAGGTATTAGTCCTTTAGTGTGTTCCCATCATATATACCTTGAGGATGATGCCAAAACCGTAAGGCAAATGCAACGTAGATTAAACCTCAAAATGAAAGAGGTTGTTAAAGAAGAAATGCTTAAACTGCTTGATGCGGGTATCATTTACCCCATTTCTAACTCTAAGTGGGTGAGTCCCACCCAAGTGGTCCCTAAAAGTCCGATGTCACTGTTGTTGAGAATGAGAAGGGTGAGTTAGTGCCTCAATGTACCCAAACTGGGTGGCGTATGTGCATTGACTATAGACGTTTAAATGCCATGACCCGAAGGGCCATTTTTCCCTTCTATTCCTAGATCAAGTACTCAAGAGAGTAGTGGGAAGTTTTCTTACTGATTTCTAGATGGGTACTCAGGATATAATCAAGTTGAGATCGCACTTGAGGACCAAGAAAAGACCACCTTCACATGCCCTTTTGGCACTTATGCGTATAGACGTATGCCATTTGGGTTAGTAATGCACTTGTGACTTTTCAAAGGTGTGTGATGAGCATTTTTAGTGACATGGTTGAGAAATTCTTGGATGTTTATATGGATGATTTCTCTGTCTATGGAGATTCATTTGATGAGTGTTTGACCAACCTTGAGAAGCTTCTAGTGCGTTGTGAGGAGAGCAACTTGGTGCTAAACTAGGAGAAGTGCCATTTTATGGTACAACAGAGGATTGTGTTGTAGTATCACATCGCGAGGTTAAGGTAGACAAAGAAAAAGTTAAACTAATTCAAAATTTAACTAACCCTTGATATGTGAACGACATAAGATCATTCCTTGGCCATGTTGGTTTTTACCGGTGATTCATTCAGTCTTTTAGTTCTATTGCCCGTCCCTTATGGTCATTCTTGTCCAATGATGTTCCTTTTGAATGGACAATGTCATGCCAAGAGGCATTTGATAGACGTAAACACTTGCTTACAACCACACCCATCATCCAAAGCCCAGATTGGTCTTTACCATTTGAGTTTAAGTGTGATACTAGTGACTTTGCGGTGGGAGCTGTCTTAGGGAAAAGGAAATAGGGGAAACCGTATGTCATATATTACGCTAGTAAGACTCTCAATAAGGCTTAAGTGAATTATAAAACTACGGAGAAGGAGTATCTAGCGGTAGTGTTTGCCCTAGACAAGTTTAGGTCATATTTGATAGGTTCATATGTCACGGCACTTACGGACCATGCGGCTTTGAAATATCTTCTTTCCAAAATTAGATGAGGTCGTGACATGAACACCGTGATTGATAGTCATGCACATCTCACCTTTAAACATAGAAGGCCAAAAATTTAAGGGCATCTCATTACGTTTAGATAGGGCTCCTAATCGTTAGCACCGGCCATATCTTAAAAAATAGTCATACACATCTTTAAACATAGAAGGCCAATAAAATCCACTTTGAAGATGGATGAGGCATTTCATCAAACATTTAAGAAAGTTGGGACAGGCGCACAGACCTCTTTTCAGAGGCACACGGGTTCTCTCCAAGGTGGTCTTTTGGCATTCCTTGCACTTGTAATTTTACCTTTTTGCCCTTGATTTGTTTAGCCTATAAATAGGCTTGTAAAAAAATTCTGAGGGGAGTTATTTTTAATTTGGTCTTTAACTTAGTATGTTCTTTGGAAGTCTTAGTGAATTTTCTCTTTCCGTTCCAGAGTTCTTTCATGTAAGTGACTCATCTTTCAAATAATTCTACTTGAAGTTTTGAATTTTTGATTTCTCTTTTTATTTCTGTAATTGTGAATCTCCCTTTGCTGTTTTCAATCTTTATTTTCAATTAATGGATCATTTAAATATCAATTTGTCTTCTCAAAATATGAACATGCTAGGCTAGGTTTTTTTTTTTACTTGGTTTTGATCTAAAAATGTAGTGGTAGAGATGTTTGTTTGGCTTTAATGAAATGCTCTTAAATGAAAAGTATGTTTTTGAAAGACTGTAGACAACATAAATGTTAGGTTTAATTTTAGAAATCGACTCACCTGAGTTATAATTGGGACTTGGCTATGAGTTGATGCTCGTGCATACCAAGTACCCGGTTCAATGTCCCGGTGAAGTGGAAAAGAATTTCAAAACCCTAATATTATGTTGTTCTCTACAAAAGTGGTTTCAACATTGTATTTTCTAACTTAATACTACATGTGTAGGTGTTAAGTTGAGTTCACAAAACATTAAATCCAACAACATCGAAACCGCTACAGGATTAGATTAACACCAACTGTGTTTTTTTTTTCATAAAGAATTTCTTTAAACTAAATTATGATTTTTCATTAGCGTTTTTGGTCAAGTTAAAATTTCATTTTTACAAGATCTGCCAAAACCAACTTAAAAAGCCCAAAAGATTTTCCTTTTCCATTTGTTATTCTTTGCAAGTGCTTTCAAAATAAGTTTTCCAGATCAAGTCACACACTTGCTCCTTGTAGAGATGACCTAGGACTCACCTAGACTAAAACTATAACTACCTCTTATACTTGAGAGTGAAACATATAGTTTGAGTAAAACTATGACTACCTCTTATACTTGAGAGTAAAAACACAATTTGAGTGCGGTCGGTACTAATTATGGTCATCTTCTACAGTTTCTTTTTGTTCAGCCAGTCAAAATGAGGTGGATAACACAACAAGGCAATTCAGTTGTAACTAACCTTCTTATTCCTATTCAACTTCTTTGATGTCTACATATTCTTCAGTTCAGTCAATCACCATTAGCTCATTCTCACACACAAAAGCTAGTTTTTGGTCTCCGGTGGGGCACCCAACTACAAAATGACTAAAGCCTTTGCATTTATAACAATGTGACCCTTTTCTAACTATTTTAACTTTCCGTTTGATGTCTCCCACAATCTATCCAGTGGAGGAGTTGGTTGGCCTCTATGATTAAGATCCTGGTGATAGGAAAGTTATAAATTGGTTTGATAGGAAAGATCATGATTCAATGTCCATTTGAATTTTCTATTTGTTGTTTAAGGTGATGAGCAATCTGGTAAGCCTCATCTATGTTGAGTAATTGAGCAGTCACCAACTTCTTTTGGATATCACTTCGCAGACCATTTCGATATTGAGACAATGACTGTGCTTCCATCTGCACCACCAGGCTTTGAATCGTGAGTCCATGAAAGTGATCAGTATGGTCATCAACAATTGCTGAGTTTTACTTCCACTATAATATCTTTTCATAGGCCACTTGTTCACAGTCCAAAAGCAAGTATCTTTCTTTCAGGTGTGCTTTTATTTCCTCCCATTCGGTTACTACAGGCTATCAAGTTTGGAGTAACTGTTCTTTAACACCACTCTACTACGTGCATGCTAGCCCTTTGAGTTTCAACTTGACATATCGAACTTTAAAATTTTCTAAATCTAAAAATCAATCAAAATAATCTTCAATTATAGTTATCTATTCTTGGAATAGATAAGGATCAAACTTCACGTGGAAATCCAGGATATCCACTTTCATTCTCTTTGTAAGTTCATCCATAGTTAGTTCAAAATTTTAATCGTAGTCACTAAAATCATAATCTCCATGAATCCTACCTCCACGGTGATGAGAAGAGCACGACCTCTACCCTGTGCTCTCTGACGACCACCTCGAATGTCATACCCGCAAATCCCCATTCACACTTCCTCTTATTCTTCTTCCTCATTTTCAAACTTCTCATCCCATTGTGGTTCCTATCTCTTATTCCCAGGACCATGAGACTCTTCTTGATGTCTCCATTCCTCCATTATGTCCATTCGTTTTGTCATGCCATCAAGTAGTTAGGTTAATTGATCAATCTGGGTCTGTAGGCTTGGGTTCTAATTATTGTTAAAAATGTTTGGGTTTACACTGTTTAGGTTATGGTCACCCATTGGTTGGTATGCTTGGCCACTTTGAGTCGCGATATGGTGGAAGTGTTTCAGAATGAACCTCTCTAATACCAATTTGGTGCAACTCTCTCTGTTTCAAACTCAAAAAGGAACACAAAGAAGAAAATAATAGGAAAATCAAAAATCTTTTTCGATAAAGTGTAGGCATCTCTCCAAACACCAATAAAATTGTCATAAAGTTTTTTATCTCTCATCTTAGCCAATACTGAGTATTAAACTAACAAAGCGAATTAATAGGAACTGCAAAATCAAAATAACTAGAACATGGAAATTCAAAAATTAAACTAAGTAAAAGCAAGGAAATGGTAGAGACATGTCACAGCAATCAGATGACGGCATGCCTTGTGTAGGTAGTAAACATACTCATATGTGTGACCTGCAATGTGGGTGATGATCTACATCACCATGCCACTTAGGATTGTTCTATACAGATAGTGATTGGGAATGCAATGTTTGTGCAAGTCTCTATCCTAAATCTAAATGCACAAACTTTAGGAGGCCTTGCCAAAACCTACACCAAAACAATCTATTTGTTGAGATTTACAATCCTAGATGGAGGAATCATGGTAAATTCTCTTGGAAGAATGAGTCCCAATATGTCTAACTACCATCAACATAATTTTCATCAAAACCCCAGTTTGCTAATCCATTCCATTCACCACCTAAAAGAACATCGGATGATACGTTGATCCAGTTTATACAAACCAAACAACCATCAATAGGAACAACAACAAATTCTTGGATCAAACCAATAGGGCACTTGATGATATTTGTAGTTAACTCACAAAGTTGACTCAATCAATGAGTACACTTGAGAGAGGTAGGTTTCCAGCCCAACCTAAGTAAAACCAGTAAAGAGTAAACCTAGTTAATCCGAATGCAGCTTCATCTAGTGAGCCCCCACCCCATGGGCAAGTTCAAGCTGTTATGACCAGTAGGAGTGGTAAGGTAGTTAAGAAATCTAATATCATAGGTTGCTCGAGTTGCACTCTCAGAGATAGAGACAGAGAGAGAGAGAGAACAAGTGAGAAAAGATGATTTATTTTTTGATGGAAAGAGAGAAAACTGGGAAAGAATGAGGAAGGTAGTATGTAGGAGTCTATTTCAAAGAATGACTTAAGTGAGAATTTTGAGAGTGGTGAGAAAGAAAAAAAGAAGAAGGAGAAATTAAAGAAGCATGAGAAAAATCTAGGGAAAATGGTGTGATTTGAGGATGAAAACATGAAAATCAAACCACTTTTTCCAATTAGGTTAAGAAAGACCAAGAAACATTTTGCATCAGAGGTTTATGATATACTCAAGCAAGTGAAAATCAATCTTCCAATTTTGGATGCCATAAAACATGTCCCTCCATATGTTAAGTTTATGAAAGACATTTACACATGAAGAATAGAGTGAGTGTGAAAGAAAATGCCTTTTTAGCTGAACAGACCAATGCTGTGTTTCACTGGAAGCACCCCCTAAGCTTGCTAACCCAAGTAGCTCAACCATTCCCATAATTATAAGATATTCTAGTGTTTGATTATCAACTCTTCTTGACCTTGGGGCTAGTGTGAATTTGCTGCCATTTTGTGTATATCAAGAGCTAGGCCTAGAGGAGTTGAAGCCAACTAGAATGACATTACAATTGGCAGATATGTTTATGAAAATGCCTAGGGTGTAGTTGAGGATACGTTGTGTAAGTCGATAAATTTCTATTCTCGATTGGTTTCATAGTGCTAGGCACATATCCTACACAAAGGCCCAATCCACCTGTCGTAGTGATTTTAGGAAAACCATTCCTAGCAACTTCAAATGCTGTGATTAATTGTAGGAATGGGATGACGACGTTCTCATTTGGGAACATGACCCTGGAAATGAACATTTTTAGAGTATCTAAGAAACTAGAGGATTGTGAGGATGTAACGGAAGTAGATTTTATTCATACTTTGGTGTAAGAGCATTTTGATAAGGATTGCTTTGAGGATCCATTAAGAGAGCTTTGGTATAGAGTGAGGAGCATGAGTTTTTTGAGGCTTTTGAGAGTGTGGAAGAGAGTAGGAAATTCAAGTCTTGGTTAGAGTCGAAACCAGCATATGTTATGGCTATAGGTACATGGATTCCAGTTTTTGAACCTTTAGAGCCATCCCCAACCAAGGCCACCTCTTCACTAGTAGAGCCACCACGCCCATAGATAAAGCCATTACCTAGTGAATTGATGTACTACTTCCTAAAAGAGAATGAGATATTCCCTATTCTTAGGTTTCATCAGAACTTTCTTATGACCAAAATAGAAGGTTGTTGAATGTGTTGAAAGACCATAGGAAGAGTACAGGTTGGACTCTAGCTAACTTACATGGTTTAGTCTTTTTGTGTGTATCCATAGAATTTTTTTAGAGGATGAGGCTTAGCCTGTGTGTCAACCCCAAAGGAGACTCAACCCCAACATGAAAGATGAGGTGAGGGGTGAGGTTTTGAAGTTGCTCGATTCGGGTATCATTTACCTCATCTCCGATTCCAAATGGGTAAGTCTTACCAAAGTTGTTCCCAAAAAAACGTGGAGTCATAGTGGTAAGAAATATACAAAATAAGTTGGTGCCCACCCAAATTCAGATTGGGTGGAGGATGTATATAGATTATAGAAGGTTGAAAGCTGTGACAAGAAAGGACTGTTTTCCACTTGCATTCCTTGATCAATTTTTAGAGAGTGGTGTGGAGAGCCTACTATTGTTTCTTGGATGAGTATTCCAGGTACAATCAGATTAAGGTGTCTTTAGAAGACCAAGCCAAAACCACCTTCACCTGTCCCTTTGGCACCTTTGCTTGTAAGACAATGCCATTTGGCTTATGCAATGCATTTTTCAATGGTGTATGATAAGTATTTTTAGTGATACGGTGGAACAGATAGTTGAGGTATTCATGGATGATTTCTATGTCTATGTAGACACATTTGATCTTTGTTTGGAGAACTTGACTAGAGTCTTAGGGCGACGTGAGTGTAGCAATTTGGTATTGAAGTAGAAGAAGCGTCACTTTATGGTGACATAAAGCATAGTTTTAGGGCTTATTTCCTCGGCTAGAGGGATTGAGGTTGATAAAACTAAGGTTAAGCTTATCCAAAAGCTCCCTATACCTAAGATAATCCGAGATGTGAGGTCATTTCTAGGGCACACTGGTTTTTCTGGGAGATTCATTCAAGGTTTCAGTGCTTTAGCGAAACCCTTGTGTAATTTATTATCACGGTATATTGATTTTGAGTGGACATCACAATGTCAAGAAGCTTTTGATAAGCTTAAGGGTTTGTTGACCTCAGCACCCATCATTCAGGCCCCTGATTAGAGTCACTCCTTTGAGCTTATGTGTGATGCTAATGATTATGCAATAGGAGTTGTTTTGGGGCAAAGGAGGAAGAAAAAGCTCTAAGTGATTCACTACGCTAGTAAGGCTCTAAATGAGACCCAAATGAATTATACTACTACAGAGAAAGAGTTATTGGTTGTAGTTTTTACCTTAGATAAGTTCCAATTTTACTTGATTGGTGCTTTGGTGATTGTGTATATGGATCACACGAATTTGAAGTATTTGCTCACAAAGCAAGATAATAAGCCGAGGTCGATTAGATGGATTTTGCTCATTCAAGAATTTCATTTGGAGATCTAAGATAAGAAAAAGATAGAAAGTGTGGTTGCCGATCACCTTTCTCGACTTCCATCTGGGGAGTCAAACACTGTTGACCTTCCTATAAATGAATATTTCCCTGAAGAGTTGCTTTTGCATGTTGGCACAGTTTCTGAGACTCACACCCTATGGTATGCCAACTTAGCAAAGTACTTGTTTATGAGATAGATTCTTTGTCATTGGTCTAAGACGGATAGGAGTAAGTTCTTATGTAATATGCGTAACTGTTTCTGTGATGATCCCTATCTCTTTAAGTATTGCCTTGATCAAATCATTAGGTGGTGTATCCCAGATCATAAGATTCAGAGTGTTAAGTCCTTTGCACATATTTTAGCTTGTGGTGGGCATTTCTTTGCTGAAAAGACCACTACAGAGATTTTGCAGTCGGGTTTTTATTTGCCCACCATGTTCAAGGATGTACATGATTTTTTGTAGATTGTGATAGATGCCAAAGGTTAGGTAGCCTCCATACGTGTAATATGATGCCCCTTAACCCCATTCTGGTGTTAGAGGTCTTCAATTGTTGAGGAATAGACTTTATAAGGCCATTTCCTAGTCTTTTGGATACTTGTATAACATAGTAACTATGGATTATGTCTCCAAGTGGGTGGAAGCCAATCCATCTCATCATAATGACCACAAGGTGGTCATCACATTTTTGAGGGAAAACATAGTCTCAAATTTTGGTAAGCTAAGGGCCATTATTAGTAATGGTGGAAAGCATTTTTGTACTGGCCCGTATGTATCTTACTGAGAAGGTATGTAATGGTGCACAAGGTTACAACTTCATATCATCCATAGACTAGTGGCCAGCTAAGTTAGGCAATAGAGAAGTGAAGAAAATACTTGAGAAAGCTGTTAATCCCTCATGCCAAGATTGGTCATTCTGATTAGTTGATGTGCTGTAGGCCTAAGAATGGCTTACAAGGCTGTACTGGGTATGTTTCCCTAGAAACTTGTCTATGGAAAGCCGTGTCACCTTCTTGTTGAAATGGAGCACCAAGCTATTGTGCCATTTGTCAAGTGAATGAGAATCTTGAGGAGGCTTCCATAACAAGAAAACTCCAACTGAATGAACTAGAGGAGTTGAGGAATGATGCCTATGAGAATGCAACGATTGCAAAGGCAAAGATGAAGGAGTTTCATGATCGTCACATTTTAAGGAAGTCATTCTTTATTGGTCAGAAAGCCCTTATGTACAATTCGACTTTGCATCTTCCGAGGAAGTTGAGAACTAGATGGACTGGACCTTTTGTAGTGAAGCATGTCTCTAGGTTTAGAGTATGTGAAATTAAGAATCCAAGGAATAGGTATTTGTAGAAAGTCAATGGTCAGCATTTGAAGCCATACTTTGATGACTGGGTGGCTGAGATAAAGACTATGGATCTAAAGGATCCACCTGAGTTTGATTGATGTCGTGAAGAAACTGTACAGTAGTGTATCACATGTTTGCTCTATTTTGTTTTCGTTTTCATTCTATTATATTGTTCTTTATTCCCTATTTGTGATAAGCTAACTTGATTTTGTGAACGGGTATTGTAAGAAGTAAGCTGAGGGGAAGGAGAATTATTTACTAACTTTTTTTTGTTTGTTTTGGAGTTTTATTTTATTTTTGTAGATTTTTAGGATAGTGTGAAGCTTGTGAGATATATTATTTCCCTACTTTTTCAATTAGTCCTTAAAAATACTTGTACATGTCACATTGGGAAGTTGGGGGGAGGCACATGCATGCTTTGTGTTTGATTAGTTGTTTTGTGAATATGTTCTATGTGTTTTTATTTTTTTTATTTTATTTTTTTTGTAATGGTTTTATTTTGTGAAAAAAATTAAACAAAAAAAGGACAATGAAGAAATTTTAAAAAATTGAAAATAATTGAAAAATTTATGTCTATTATGTTTTTGGTATTGATGATTGTGTTTTGTTAAGTATGTTTTGAAAAATCAAGAAATTTAAAATAAGAAAAAAAAAACTTCCAATTACCATTGTGTGTGTTTTTGTTTCTAGTAGTAATGTGATCTGCTTTTGTTTTTTCTTTTGTTGTGGTTTTGTTTAGTGATGGTAACTAGATGGGCTGGACCTTTTGTAGTGAAGCATGTCTCTAGGTTTAGAGTATGTGAAATTAAGAATCCAAGGAATAGGTATTTGTAGAAAGTCAATGGTCAGCATTTGAAGCCATACTTTGATGACTGGGTGGCTGAGATAAAGACTATGGATCTAAAGGATCCACCTGAGTTTGATTGATGTCGTGAAGAAACTGTACAGTAGTGTATCACATGTTTGCTCTATTTTGTTTTCGTTTTCATTCTATTATATTGTTCTTTATTCCCTATTTGTGATAAGCTAACTTGATTTTGTGAACGGGTATTGTAAGAAGTAAGCTGAGGGGAAGGAGAATTATTTACTAACTTTTTTTTGTTTGTTTTGGAGTTTTATTTTATTTTTGTAGATTTTTAGGATAGTGTGAAGCTTGTGAGATATATTATTTCCCTACTTTTTCAATTAGTCCTTAAAAATACTTGTACATGTCACATTGGGAAGTTGGGGGGAGGCACATGCATGCTTTGTGTTTGATTAGTTGTTTTGTGAATATGTTCTATGTGTTTTTATTTTTTTTATTTTATTTTTTTTGTAATGGTTTTATTTTGTGAAAAAAATTAAACAAAAAAAGGACAATGAAGAAATTTTAAAAAATTGAAAATAATTGAAAAATTTATGTCTATTATGTTTTTGGTATTGATGATTGTGTTTTGTTAAGTATGTTTTGAAAAATCAAGAAATTTAAAATAAGAAAAAAAAAACTTCCAATTACCATTGTGTGTGCTTTTGTTTCTAGTAGTAATGTGATCTGCTTTTGTTTTTTCTTTTGTTGTGGTTTTGTTTAGTGATGGTAATTAAAAATATTCAGCAAACTTTGAAAATTTTGAAAAAACAATCAGAAAAAAATTTTGAAAATTTTTGAAAAAAAAAAAAGCATAGGAATAAAATGGTTTTTTTTTTTCCTCTTTTTATTGCATTCAATTTGTCTGACCACAATGGTTAGGCTAGGCTTAAGTTGGTGATTGTTAGGTTGCATGCCCAAGTGCCTAGAAATCCCCAAACTAGCCAAGCTCTTCACTATCCTTCAAAGGCCCCCTTTGAAGAGTCTTTGTTTCCTGCTAGCCTCCGGATAGGCTCTGCAGGATGCTCTCCCAACCTCTTAAAAATCTAGTTAAAACTTGGTGCAATTTCATTTGTGTTAAACTCAAAACTTGCACAACTTGGGGGCTGCTTTGAGTGACTTTAGCACCCCATGACTGAATCTAGCCTATCTTCATAAACCGCCCATTTTTCACCAAAGTAACCTTCATTCCGTCATTTCCAACAACATTTCATTGAGAAGATTTCGAGTGGGATTTGTCGAAAGGAAAAGTGATCAGGTCCTAGCCATGGTTTAAAGGTGAGTTTCAGGGTATTAATTAAAATTGAGATTAGGCTAATTTATGTACAAAATGATTGCATTAGTTTGGGATTGTTTTTGTTGAGATTGGGTGTTGAAGAGAATTTGGCATTGTAGTGACCAAACAAGGGAGGTTCTTGAGGTTTTTGATGAAAACGTGCCCACCAAATGTTTGACAAAAAGTCTGAGTTTTGTAAAGGGCAGTGGCTTGAACTTTTTTTATCAGAGCTGAAGCATGACTCCTAGGAAAGGCAAAGGAGAATTTGGCTCTCAAAAAGATCCTCGACCGGCTATGAAAGCCAAAACTAATCCCAAGGTCTAGAAGACCAATGGAGCGAGCTCTCGCTCAGCTCAACCTCGTGCTCCTCTACCTACCCAGCCTATGCCCAGTATTGATACACTTAATTCTCCAACAACTGGAAATGTGAAGTAATATAATTCATTTAAAATTTCAAGAGAGTTTGACACACATTAGAGTGCATGGGTGGTTATTGCTGAACGAGAAATTAACTTGGATCAATTCCAAGGTCCCGAATTCTAGTTAAAGTAGAATTTTGTGGAGCAGGGTTGGTTAGAGTTTTCCAAGTACAAGGGCCCTACTGTGATCCCTTTGGTATAGGAGTTTTATTTCAACATAAGGAGTTTTGAGAGAGATTCGGAGGATTGCATTTCCACAAGGTTGAGGGGAAAGGATATGGAGTTCACGCCACAAAGTATAGCTGAATCGCTTCACCTAAAAAGAGTAGCTAATCCCAGATTTCCTTATTTGAAGGAAAAGAAGTCAAGTAGAGACAAGATAGCTCAGGCCTTGTTAAATGAAGCTGAAGAACAATTAGGGCACGAAACAGGAATAGAGAAGAAGAAGCTGACAGATAAATACAATGCTCTACATTTCCTAACGTGCTCACAGTTCATGCCTCTCGTGAACACTATTGATGAGAGCTATGAGCAAGGACTTCTCATGTACGCTAGTGCTAAGCTTATAGACTTACCTCAATACATTTTAGGATGGGATAGATACTTCAGGTGACAATAAGATGATCATTATGGGTTTGCCCTTTGGGACTTTAATTGTCGAATATACAATGAAAGAACGGATCAAACATCATTCTAAGATGGAGAGAGTTACCCCATTGGGGATGATCACTACCACTTCTAAGGAGATATCTAGGAGTCAATTGAGAAGGTTAGCTCTACCTATTATAGAGGAGACGTTAGCTTGTCTAGAAGACTAGCATAAGCAAATGAGAGAGTATGTTTCTCAGATCAAGAACGATCAAGGAATTTTAAGGAGGAATTAAGAGATTTTGGAAAAGAAGCAAGATAAGTTACAGAGAGGGCAAAAGGCATTACTTAAGGGCTAAGAGGAGATACTTACGCTTCTACGGGCTATTGTGGGTAGTCAAGTTTATGGACTGTCATCTTCCACCTCATCCCAGACTGATGATCCTACCTTACACTCTCTTAGTTCACTTGGGAAACGCTTAGACTCATAGGGTTGTTTCTATAGTTCACCATTCTAGAATCAATTTGTTTTGATTCTTTGTTCTATTTTCAGTAGTGTGCCACTTTTGTGAGTCTAGATAGTTGAGTTGTGATTGTTGGTATATCTTATGTACTCAAACTATCACTTTTTGTAGGAATTGATAGAAAATGCATCTTTGACTCAAATTTGCTCACTTTCATCACATGGGGAATGATTGGATGATAATTAGTTAATGAAGCCTTTGAGTAATGAATTCGTATGTTTCATTTTGTTGAGCTTACGGTTATGATTTCAATTGAGACTGATTGTGATTGGAGATGAGTTATTAAGTGTGATTCATGAAAGTGATGTTTTCGCTCAAACTTTACAAACCTTTAACCTTATTTAAAGTGGAGACTTGCATAATATTTTTAAATTGAGCAATGATCATGTTGAACCTCATGAGGACTGAATGGATCTTACGAAATGAAACTAGGCCATTTTTGGGATCATTGAGCCTTATTGACTTTCTTCTTGTACAAAATCCATAGGAGCCAAGTTGAGTCTTTCTAAAAAAATGAAAAAAAAAGTGTTTTTTTTTTTTTTTTTTGTATATAACCATACAAAAATTTCCCAAACTTTGGAAAAAATAGCCAACCTATATGTCTTGGACTTTTCATGATCTCAAAAAGGTGAGTTGCTATAGAGCAGTTATTTTGGAAAAAACAAATTGAAAAATCTCCCCAGAAAAACCAAAAATAAAATAAAATAAAATAAAACATGTAAACGGAAGCAAAAATGAAAATTTACTTTATCTTCATTACTTAGTTTTCATAAGTTAAAGAGTTGAGATTCCTTTGTAATGGTTGAAAGTGGGGAATTGGAGAGAGTATGAGAGAAGGAAGCAAGTAAGGAGTATTCGGTTTTCGTGGGACATTCCAAGGCATATTTTGATTATCCATTCCTTTTCTTGGTACCACATTAAACCTCTAACCTCGTTACAACCTTAATACTGTCTTAGAAGATTCTTTGTAAAATGAAGTTTAAAATGGAGCTTCTTTAAGAAAATTTGCTCAGTTTCTACTTAACTTCTCATTTACATGAATCATTCCGATCGTAGAGCTATGCCATTTCACTGAATAATCCGTTTTTGGCATAATAAGGAATTTTACTAGAATTTTCGTATACATTTACTCTATTTACCAAATGCCTTCCAAGAGTGAACCTTGAATGATCCGTTCATTGAGAGATAAAGTCAAGTTAAGTTTGCAGTCAAAGCTTGTACAATGGGAAGTGATGCAAAGTTAAGTAAGAACTGAATTTGATTGATGAGTTCTTGATGATTAGTTGAATTGAACATTCGTTTTCCTTTGGGTTTGCAAGTGTGGATGATTCTAAGATTTCACATATGAGACTTATTATTTAATGGTCTGAGTTGGCAATTGTGACAAAATTTCTTCACCATATCTTTGAGTTATCTCAATTGAGTTATGCTTTGAAAGTGAATTAATATTTGAGATGCATTCTTCCTTAGGACTAGCAAGATTTAAGTTGGGGGATGTGATTAATCACACAAAATGGTTAAATTAAAGATATGTAAATGTGATTAATGAGACGCATTCTGCCCTTGAAACACTTACCCCTATTCTACAATTACATTACATTCATCAAGCGGCTTGGCAGGAAAGAGTTATCAATGCTTACATAGAATAGATGAGTTAAATTCTTCCTTTATATTGAACATTTTTCATTTCAGGTGAATTGAAACTTAGATAGAAAAAAAGTCGTACGGAAGGGAAGGAAATGGAAGAAGTGTAGATGTATGCTTTGAAGGCACCTTCGAAGGGTGTTCCATTCGGACAAAGCATCACAGGACAAAAAGTGGGACAAGAAAAGAAGAAGAAAAAAATTCAAGTGTGACCCTACCCTTTGAAGGCCCCTTCGAAGGTCCCTTGTTTGAAGGCCTGCGTACATGATAGAAGAGGGTTGACCTCAGGAAGCTAAAAAAAGTTAAAGTATGAGCATACCCTTTAAGGGCTAAGGGACCTTCAAGCCCCCCTTTGAAAGGTCCATGAAACTTTTCACCTAGAATTTTATGAAGACCATTTCAAAAAACTGAAGAGTTTTTCAATTCTTTTTTTTTTATATATGTAAACTTGTATAATGAAAGAAGGGAGACTTTTTGTTTTCCATTTTAATTCAGTTTTCCAAATTTAGGTTTGAATTTTCCTTCTCAACTTTATGTTACATATGAGGATTGTCTCCAAAACCTAATTTCAGATTTGCTTCAATTTTAATTCAGTTTTTGATATGGTGAGTTTCTTTTTACTTAATTATGTGTGGCTGAATCTTCTGATTCATTTCAATTTATGAATCGTAGAAGTTAGAATCTCATTTAGCTTTCCCTTGCATGAATTGTAATTGAAGATTTTATAAAAATTAAATTGAAAACTAATCTATGTGATTTTATATCTCAGGAATTATAGTTTATAGTTAAGATCCTGCTTTCATATGTTTGGTTTTAGACTTCGCATATCAAATACTTGATCCGATGGCATTAATTACAGAACCAAATTGCAAGATACATAAAACCAAAGATGAATTCTTAACCTACAAAAATCTAAAAAAAGGTGAAAATCATCCGATCCAATTATGCTAAGTTGTTGCTAGATTAAGTTATAAATAGGGAAAGCCGAATAAGTAATCTAATGAAAACGAGAATTAAATTAAAACAAGTTGTTTTTTTTTTATTTGATTAATTTCAAAAGTAAAGTTTCACAAACCCAATTCTCAAATCAACAAAATTTTGTTCGATTGAATTGAGATTTTCATTTGAACTTTTTTGTTAGATATTTTCGAACAATCTCATTTCCTTGAGTTTGATATCAGATTCGTATTGGGTTATCGTACAGATTAACCCTCGTGCACTTGTAAGGTTTTGTTTTCTTTTGTTTTGTAGGTATGGAATTCAGAAGTAGTGACATTTTATCCTTTCATTTAGTTCTCTTGCTAAACCCCTGTGTAATTTGTTGACACAGGACATAACTATTGAATGGACTCCTCAATGCCAAGAGGTATTTGAGAAACTTAATAAGTGTCTAACTACAGCTCCGATTGTATGGTCTCCTAATTGGTCTTTGCCATTCGAGCTCATGTGCGGCGCAAATGACCAAGCCATTAGTGCTGTGCTGGGTCAAAAAAAGGTTAAAAAGGTACATGTAATCTATTATACAAGAAAATCTCTTAATCGTGCGCTAAAGAACTATTTTGCTACCAAAAAGAAACTTTTACTAGTGGTTTTTGCACTTGAAAAGTTTCGATTTTATCTCCTTGGTTCGATAATCACTGTCTACACGGATCATTCAATTTTAAAATATCTGTTAACCACAAAAGATGTTAAGCCATGTTTAATTCATTCGATTTTAATCATACAAGAGTTTGACTTAGTTATAAAGGATAAGAAGTGAGTAGAAAACGTCATACCTAATCACTTATCTCATTTTCCGGAAGAGCTAAGAATCAAAGAAGATATTAAAATTAATGATGGGTTTCCTTAGCGAGTAGCTCTTTAGTATGGCAACAATATTTTCTACCATGCCCCAATGATATGCAGATATTGCTAATTACTTAGTGACTGGCAAAATCCCAAATGAATGGAGTGCAAAGAACTAAAAGAAATTCTTTAGGAATGTCTAAGTATTTTTCTGAAACGATCGTACTTATTCAAGTATTATCCTGATCAAGTTATCCAAAGATGTATCCCTGGTTGGGAAATTCCCGATATCCTAGAATTATACCACTCACATGCATGTGGTGGTTATTTCTCTACCACTAAGATAGCTTTCAAAATCTTACAATATGGTTGCTTTTGGCTCATGCTATTCAAGGATGTTTAGAACTACTCTACCTTATACGATTGATGTCAAAGATTAGGAAGTTTAACACGACATAATATGTTGCCATTATCCACTATTCTCGTTCTCGAAGTCTTTGATTGTTGGGGCATAGATTTCATGGGACCGTTTCCTGTGTCTTTTGGATATGAGTACATCCTAGTCAGAGTAGGTCTTTTGCTATATCCGAATGGCTTGAAGCCATTGTAACGTCAACTAATGACGACAACGTGGTAATGTAATTCTTACATGAAAACAACTTTTCATGTTTTGGAGTTTCTAGAGCCATCATTAGTGATGGAGGGAAACACTTCTGTAACAAACCCGTTAGAATCCTCTTGCGTAAGTATGGAGTAGTTTACAGAGTTGGCATACCCTACCATCCTCAAAGAAGTGGACAAGTAGAGCTTGCTAATCTGAAAATTAAATGTTAAGCCCCTAACTTAATTGTCCGGGACGGACGACATGGGATTATGAGGACTAATTTAGAACAATGAAAAGTTACCAAAACAACTAAAACAGGTCGCTCATTCCCATATTAAATAAATAAAAGTTAAAATTACAACTTCAAAAATAATCGTCTGGACCCACACCCGAGTCGTGTAAATGGAAATACAATATCCAACCTAAATTAAAAATGATAAAGTAAATCAACTCATTGCTCTTAACTCAACTCCGGGTGGCCACTTCTTGGCCTCGACGGATCTCCTGTAATATTGATGGGGTGAGCAAACTTGCCCAGTAGGTAAGACTGTGCTAGTATGTGTGAGTGAATCATAATATACAACATATGATAGTACTCATAACAATTTTAACATAACATAATATATCAATGCGCGTGATATGTAATGCAATAACCCATGCATTCTCTAATCTCCATCTACCCAAAACCTTACCCTAGGATGGGAAACACTTCGCACACAGCACGGGGTCACCAACCGAACCGGAGTCACACAGTACCGGGAATCACACAGTACCACAGTCACACAGCACCGAAAACGGGTGACACTTAGCATACAGCACGGGGTCACCAACCTAACCGGAATCACATAGCACTGGAAATCATCTAGCCATCCCAACTCCTCGTGCCTCTGCATGCCCATAATATTGATATGGCACTCTCGGCCTATTAATAAACAAATTCAATGCCAAATGATACTATCCCAGCCCAATGCACATGATATACTCAATCACGCACAACAACCACAATTTATAATTCACAATATTAAATAAAGCATGTTATATCATATCAACAAACATGCCTTACCATATTCAATCACACATAACAATTCACTTTCACAATTTTCATAATAAAGCGAAGCATACTATCGAATCCTAAAAATTATATTTTTCCAATATCTTTTAATTCCCTAAGGTCAAATCATAGCTTCTTGTAACCCTAAGGATAGCATAATATAAATTCTAAGACTTCTAGGGGCAAAATCGTAACTTTCCCAAAACCTTGGGGTCTTTTGGTAATTTTCCTAAACTTTAGGGGAAAATGTAATTATATCAAAATTTAGGGGTCAAAGTGTAATTATCCAAAACCTTTGGGATCCCCTATGTAAATATTAAAACTAATTTCAATGGATTTTTCCATAAAGTTTCCAAAATGGTTTCCAGTGAGCCATTCTCGACATGTGCTAAATCTCGGACTGAATTTCCATTCTCAATCAAATTTCGATCACTTTCGCGTAATATAAACATACCAAAATTCTTCATATATCATTTACATAATTATCATAACTCAAAAGTGTGCAAAATTTCAACATATATATGCATTTATATAAACACCCGTGTATATACATATATATACATGGATTTCACGATATTTCATCAAATCAAGCATATAAATATACCAAAATGATCCTTACGACGTCTAGAACACAAATATAAGTCCCACCTACGTCAAATCTGAGCAGAAATGGAGAAATGAGCATTCTGTTTTTGCCTCCAAACTTCCAACTTCGATTTCTCCCACCTCGAGTGAAATCTTAGAAAAGGACAGCACCACAACGTTCACGGTGTCGAAATCTACCTGCGTCGAGCTTCTCCCGACCCGAATCCCTCTCTCTCTCTTCTTCCTCTCTTTTCTCTCTCCTCTCTCTCTCGCGTAGGTTCACTGCCAAACCCACTGCCAAAAGGCCACGGGTGGGAAGAAAGAAAAGAAAAATGAGAGAAAAGCAAAAGAAAAAGAAAAGAAAAGAAAAGAAAGGGAAAAAAAAAAAGCTATCCAATAGCGTTTTAAAGTCAAATTTGACCCATAAAAATAAAGTAGATTTACCCAAAATTAATAAAAATATTTTATTAGGCCAAAATAATACATAATTGACCAAAATTAAAAACCGGGTATTACATTCTTCCCCCTTTATAAAAATTTCATCCTCGAAATTTACATAACACTTCTTAATCAGAAAACAAGGATGGGTATTTTAACCTTATCACTGACTCACGTTCCCACGTAGACTCCTCAACTCCGCGGTGTCGCCACAACACGCGACCTAGAGGAATGGTCTTACCACGTAAAACCTATTCACGCCTGTCCTCAATCCGAACTGCCAAATTCTCGAAAGTCACATCCTCTTCAATATCTAGTTCTTCCCAGTCAATCACATGTGAAGGGTCCGGCACATACTTTCGGAGCATTGATACATGGAACACATTATGAACC
>QLOD02016495.1:0-29895 GCA_003260245.2 Sideroxylon spinosum | reverse complement strand
TCTTAATAACAACAGAGTCATTAAAATAAACTAAATATCTATCATCAACTAACTTAGAAACTAAAATTAAATTCCTTCTAATTGAAGGTACATAAAAGCAGTCTTTCAATATTAAAATCCTATCTCTACTAAAAGAAAAACTAATTTCTCCCGTTGCAACTACCGACACTCTTATGCCATCGCTTAGAAATTCGTAGATCTCCCATTACTTAGCTGTTAAGTCTACTGGAACCCCGACAAAGAATTGCAGACATGATTAGTGGCTCCCGTATCTACACACCAGCTACTGGTAGATAACACCACTAAGCAAGTTTTAACTTCAAGTGTATGAGATATACCTCTAACTTCTTTTCTGGCAAGCCAAACTCAACATTGCTGCTTCCAGTGACTTGGCTGCTTGCACACGAAGCACTTGCCCCTTTTTTTTTATTTTCCCATTGGGCTGTAGGGGTTGCTGCTGTTGTTTCTGTTTCTGAATCTTTTTTTTCTTCTTAGCAGGAGACTTCGAAGAAGAACCATTTTTAGTAACCATAGCAACTATTAGCTTCTTAATGAAACTTTTTACTGCTTGAAGTTCTTTCAGTAGCTCTGCTAATGAATAATTCAGTTTGTTCATAGAATAATTTAGGTAGAACTACATAAAAGAAGTAGGTAATGACTGGAAAATGATGTCGACATGGGTTACCCCATCCATCTCAGCTCCAAGGATCTCCAGTTGATTCAGAAGACTAATCATCTTTAGAACATGATCCCTGACAAGAGTTCCCTCAACCATATTAGTGTTCATCAGTTCTTTCATTGCAGTTTGCCTAGCCGCATGACTTTGATCCCCAAACATATCTTTAAGGTTTAACATCATGTCATAGGCAGAGGACATAAACTGGTATTGATGTTGTAAGACATTTGACATAGAAGCTAGAATGTAACGCTGCGCCATCTCATCAGCCTTAATCCACTTCCGGTAAGCCTGGGACTCCTCATTTGGAGCCCTTTCACCGGTTCTGTGGGACAGACCCGAGTGAGCACAAACGTGTACCCTTCTACAGTTAACACTACATCAAGGTTTCTTTTCTAATCAATGTAATTAGGACCAATTAATTTGTTTTCTCTGAGTATCAAAGCAAGTGGATTGAAAGAAGACATTTTAATCCTGAGAATTATATATACATCAATAAGATATAATGAGCAATAAATTTTGAATTCAAATTATAAATAGGGTCCCTCATCCACTATAAATAAAAGAATTCACCAACAGCCTAGCACACTGTGAATAGTATGCCTCGATAGGAGGACGTCTACTACTCATCATTTATTTAGGCAGGTCAAAACCTATTAATTTTACTATCTAGGCAAAAGAAACATGCCAAGTAAAATTAGTTAGCTAGTAAAATTTGGTCATATTAACATTAGTAGTGACTCCAATGGGGACAATACTAATATTTATACCTAAGTGTGTACCTTCACTTAATCCTAGATCCATTGTTCCGTGGTGGATGCCTCAGATGGAGAGGTAACCCAACATTAATAATATCTAGGGATTATTCTTAGTGAGCTAGCAATTAATTTCATCCGATGGGGAGGAAGATACTAATGCCAACACGTGAAATTAATTACCTCACCTGTAAACAAGTGATGGGACCATGGGATTTAAACGAATTAATTTCCCTCTCCCACTTAGTTATTTAAAATATTTTGAGGGTTTAAAAAACATCTGTGTTTAATTGTTTAATAGATTCAAAATCCTATAATAGTGATCGATATATATGCAACAAATAAAATTCCAAATTCCTTTAATTTAAGAAAAAGTCTTTTAAATTAAAAACTTGGGAAATAATTTTACTCTATAGTTGCATATATACATACTAATTTTGGGATTTCAAATATATAAAATCAAAAAACACAACTAACAAGTGATTATCCAATTAACAATGTTCTCCCAGTTATAAACATAAGAACAAAAAATAGACAATCAAGTATGCAATATTAACTAATATAAACGAAACAAAATCCCTGTTATTATGGTTAAAATTTTCCATAAAAATGAAAATCCTCGTTGCACCATGATTGTCAATTCGCTCCATGATTGTCACTTTGCTTACGGGGGGTTGGGGGTTGGCCCTTAGCCGAGATCGACCTAACCGGACAAGTCATAGGGTTCAGGGGGCAGGGGTTCAGAGCAGCACCTTGAAACCTAAATGAAATCAGGATCGCCAATGAACAAAAAAAAAAGGCCATTCCCGTGAACTATTTGGCCCATCAACTACTCAGGCCGAGGCCTAGTCAATTGCCTAAACAAAACTAGGGTTTTTGGATTCTTCCTTTGATTGCAAGCATTGCAGCATGGTTTCTTCCTCCATCAGAGCTACATAAGATTACATAAATCCTATGCCTCCATTTAGGAGTTCACATGCTACGTATTAACAATTATAAGGCTTTCAAAACTCAGAGCATACATGCTGTTAATATTACACTAATCCTACACCTCTTTAAACCGGAGTTCACAAAAACAAATTTAAATAACATTAAAACCTATCACATGCATTCATGTGACCATAACAGGACCGAACGCTGCAAAATAGAATTAGCAACAAACACGATCTATCCCATGTATGTATATTCTGTTATTTTAATGGAGAACATGGCCGTAATATCCATACATAGTATCAGGCGTGGCTCTGATACCACTGTGGGGAACACAAAAAACCCAATATCGTAACTGTAATGTATACAAATAATACAAAAAAATTTTATCGATCTGATTTACGAGTATAGATCATACCTTCGAGATCTCTTTGGTTTGATCTCGGTAAATCCAAACTTTAGGCACTAGATGACTTCGATTTGACTGCTCGATCTTAACCTTTAGCCTTTTGTCATATTCTGAAAAATACATTTTTTCTCTCTCACAAGATGGTGGAATCTCCAGTAGTCTTTAGGGTTTTTTATTTTTATTTTTAGAAAGTTTAATCCTAGCTGCCAACAGAGAGGGTATTTATAGGGCTACAACAAGGATCAATAGGCAAATATGAAAAGACTTCGTACGTAATCAA
The DNA here is from genome assembly GCA_003260245.2 of Sideroxylon spinosum. NCBI lineage: Eukaryota > Viridiplantae > Streptophyta > Magnoliopsida > Ericales > Sapotaceae > Sideroxylon > Sideroxylon spinosum. Next base: position 26,845 of record QLOD02016495.1, on the reverse strand, counting down.
ATCTCCTAATCTTACCTGGATTATGATTTAATTACGTAAATTATAATTTATTCCACTAAAGAGTTATAATTGCACTCCTAATCATATTCGAAATTATATTTTTTAGCCTTTAATATTAAATTCTTATTCTCTTCCCACGTTAATATTTCAGATATTCACCAAGTAAATTTAATTACTGATAATTTAATTTAATTGATTTCTTATTTTCCTTGACACCTTTCCACTTAACTTATTTGACATATTGGATTCAAAATTAGAGTCTCTCATATTTGAATTTTATCCATAGATCGTCAATAATAGCTCTTTGAGAACAAAACCGAAAAAACAAAACCATCCTCTATGCCAGCCTTATCGCCTACTTTGAAATGAAAAATAGAAAAAAAAATAGCAATATTAAAATTTACATATATGCTCAAAGAAAATCTTTATCTGCAATAACCACTTACAAATAATATTATACTCATGAACTTATTACAGAAGTATGAATTTAATTGCTTTAAGTTTTTTTTAAATTAATAAGTTAATATAACTATCTTAAACATTAAAAAAGTTATCTCAAACAAGTTCAACACATATGATAAAGTTGACTAGGCTATTGGGAAGTTCAGCTGCAAGTGTTTTATGAATACCATTAACAAACTAGGTTGGACCTCAATGATTAATAATATATGGTTGGAAAGAAACACAAGAGCCTTCAAGGGGATAACTACTTCACCAAGAGGAATAGTGGAGAAGATAAAGCATGAAGTTCACACCAAAGCCTCCCTAGCTGCAAAGGTTAAGCCTACCAATGTAAATGCTGAATTTTGTAAAAATTAGGGGATTTCTACTTTTGTATAGCTATAGATAATTCTTTTATTCTACGAGGCTATGCCTTCAAGAATTTGTACATTTCTCCCTTCAATCTAAATCAATACTTACCAAAAAAAAAAAAAGAAAGTTCAACACATATATATATATAACAAAAGATCATTTATATCGAGTTTCAAATTTATTCAAGATTTAAACAAAATTGAATACGTTTTGGAACTCATTAGACTTTCAAATCAATTTTACATTTTATATAAATATATATTATACTATATTATACAATAGTAAATATAAATTTGTATAAAGCAGAGTCTAGGAACACCATTGCGTCACATAGGAACTAACTCGTGCTTTGGTTATGACACATGACACTTAATTATTATTATTTTAAAGAATTTTATTTATCATATACGTCTAATATTCTAAAGTTTTTCATATATATTATTTAATTTATAATTATTTGTGGTGTTCTAATATAATTGGGATAAGACTCTCCCGCATTCTAACTTAGCAAATAATTTTTATTTATTTTATATATTAATTATTTCAGATAATTTTATTTATTATATAAGTTTGATGTTCTAATCAACCAAAAAAATTTATTTATTTTATATGTCTTTCAAATATATCATTTAATCTATAATTATTTATATGTTATAATCTAAATAGGACAGAACTCTCACATATTCTTATAAATCAAATTTATATATTAATTATTTCAAGATAATAGTATTTTGATTTAAGATGTAACACGTATTGTTTAATAATAATAATAATAATAATAATAATAATAAAAGATAATGCTAGAAAGAGGTTAAATTCGATCCATATGTAATTGATATATATATATTGTTGTGACCAAAATTTATTTTAATCCATAGTTTCTCATTATTTTATTTGTTGACATTACTTATCCTTTAAATTTAATAAATTCATGACCTTATGGTTTTCTTAGTTTTTTTTATTAGCATTTTAAATGATGGAGTTAACAATATATAAATTTATATTTGGATTAATTTAGTAAATTGGAGACACGTGGGGGATAATTTGACAATTATCTAAATTTATCTAAAAACCTAACTAACTCTACTTATTACCAGCACCTAACACATAGTTCTACACATCTCCATATATAGATATATTGTGGGTGGATTCATGCACCAAAAAAAAAAAAAAAAAAAAAACTAGAGAGAGAGAGAGATGGTGTTGAAGAAGAGTGGTGACCAACTCATCAGAGATAAATTACAGTACAATAATTGTGTAATAGAGGTAAGGGGTAGAATTTCTTATACAGTTCTATATGTATATATTTATATAATAAAACATAACACATTTTAAAAATGTCTCTCCAACAAACTAAAATTCAAAGTTTGAGATTGAGTTTTATTCTTTTTTGAATGGCTGACATCTTTTATAAACTTAAACTTTCCCTCATATTTCCACCCAGTCTTTGGGTCATTTCACATTCTAATAGACCATCCAGTTGAACTTAGTAATGATATCTTAAGCGCTGTATTAAGAAAGACGAAAATTTTTCTTTTCAAGAATAATACAATGAAAAAGGGAATTTATTTTAAGTTTTTGAAAAGGAAAAATATGCTAATGTATTTTAATTTCTAATGCTTTTAGTACAATGCATTTCAAAGTGTCCATCTTATAAACTAATATTTAAAGGCTGAGATTGAGTTTTATGTTTTAACAAATGGCTAAGATATTTTGCAAACCATAGTTTTCCTATAAATTCATACCAGCCTTTAGGTTACTTCATATTTTGATAGATTGTTGAGTTGAACTTAATTATGATATTTGAAGAGTTACATTGAAAAAAAAAAAAATTTTGCTTCTTAAGAATAATACAATGAAAAGGAAATTCATTTTTGATTTTTGAAAAGGGAAAATGTACTAACATATTTCAATTTCAAATGCGTGCATTTTAACTTTAGTTAAGGAGTACCATAGGCACGAGTTATTTGCTACAATATGTATAAAGCCTAAACTAGTGACCTATGGTTGAGTTGGCAGTAATGGTTTTAGCTAGATGTCATCATTTGCTTTATATTTGTTTACAAGAATGTGTAATCAATGAAAGTCTTGGAATTTCAAATCTCATACTTTTTATAATAGCATATGCATATACGCCTATGTATGTTAGTGCTAGGTTGCTAGCAACTATAATTTTTTTGTTAAATATATTTACTACTATATGTAAGTCATAATGGCATTCTAGGTTTATTAGTAAAAAAATGATTTAATTAATTAAATCCGAAATTTTAAAATTTTGTTTGATATATATATATACATGTACGTACATATATCCAGCCTACATGTTATTAGTTTTCTCTTAGAGGGCTATCATTACAAACTGAATATGAAAAACATATTTAATGAGATGGATTCTTAAATATAATTGTGAATAATTAAATTTTGAAAATTTTTTATTTGTGTAGAATATTATGTGATTTTGAATGATAGGAACTTAAATTTCTATGCAAACAATAGATAGTATTGATGTCATTTTTTTTTTGGGTTAAGAGATACTGAAAATATTGGATATACGTATTCAAAGGTTGAAAGTCACAAAACTCTGGTTATCACGCCCTGAATTTTATAATCCAAGGATGTAAACTAATACATGCAATATCACATAACATAAATTTCCTGTCCTAGAACCAGAGTTGTAGCATGATAAAGGAGCAAAAATTAAATAAAATAATAAACTAAAACCCAAATAAGAAAACTAAAGTCTCAACTAAACTAGCTGGACAACCAAAGCTCTAATAATTACCCTAAACCTCTAACAAGCCCAAACTAAAATCAACAATTTTATATAATAATCCAAATAAACATAAACCCTCATAAGCAGAGGTTCATGAAATTGTCACTAAATTTCGTTATGCATTCCATTCACCCTAATATAAGCCATAAGCCTGGTGGGCTTGCCACCACAGAACCCAACCAAAATACACCATCATTCGATGTTTTTTTCCTTAGCTTGAGCTAAAAGAAAATAATACACCATCCTTCAATGTATGTCTCCTAAGCCCAAGCCACATGGAAATTTATGCCATTCTATTGTTTGTTGTCATCTTAATGAGTATGTTTATACCCCAAGTACAAGGTGATCTATTATAAGCACGATAAAAATCCAGTGAGTTTTGGGTCGAATCACAGGGAACTTCTAAATGTTACAGTAACAATAATTCTTAGGAGAATTCTTTTGGAAATCAAAGGTCATAATGAATTGATGTAGATTTTGGATTTGAATGGTGAAAATGTGATTAAAACTTGATTTAATTGAAAATGATTGTAAAAATGTCTTGGATCAAACCAATTTGAGTAGAGATTTCTATGGAATTTCAAGAAGTAAATATAACTCAATCAACTTTTATAAGAAAGTAGATCAAAAATTATTTAACATTGAAGCCCAATTTAGAATAACAATTTATTAATTTGGTTATGAAGTTAGGTTCGCTTAATTGAAAATCTAAATCAAACACTTACATCACGTAATCTATAGAGAATACATGAAAGTTCTATGTTAGCAATTCTAATATAAGATCATTAAATAGTGCATGAACAACTCACATATAACCTATATAAACTACACAAACAAGAATTGATCTAGGATTCTCATTTAGTGATTTCAATAGATCCAAAACAATCAACCATCATTCATAAGAAATTCTTAATGAAGTTGAACATTAAAGTGCAAATTATCTTGAAAATTTACATACATCATCCACTCTCCTTGACTTGAATCCAAGCAAAGAACTACTCACACATGATAGAAAAGAAACACAAATATGAATTGAATTCGAATATGTTTACAAGAGTAATTGGAAAGGAAAATGAAATTTTCTCTCAGAACAAATAAAATCTATTTTCTCTCTTTAAAACTATGTGAAAGTAACTAACTCTCTCTCTCTCAACAATTTGTTATGCATTTATAGTACAAACTGAATCATGTAGAAGAACCAAAAACCCTTAAATATATCTTAATAATTTTAAAAATACCTAGGATGTTGGGCTACTTGGACCTAGGTTTGAACCATGCTCCATATGTAGATCCATGGTTCGTACCATGGCTTATCCGGAAAGGGTCCAAATAAGGTTCAAACGCTTAAACTTTTTCTTTAAACTTTTTATTGTTAATTTGCAAAATGATGCTTCTATTGATCAATCCATGTCCGCACCATACCTTGCCCAAACATGGGTTTCTAACAACCTCTTCCTTGTTTTATTTCCCTCCCAATTTAGGCTATTTTTTTTTTGTAAGTTTATAAAATTATCCATTGCAGTAGTGAAAGCTCGAAATTCTACCTTTTTTTTTCTAGAACTTATGGAATATCACTTATTTTAGAGGATTAGATTGTATGTTCTACCATACAATCACATCTCCCCAACTTGAGATTGCTTGCCCCTAGCAAATAACTCTCATTAATAGATTTCTTTAAAAAAAAACCTAATTCAATGTTAAGCACAATGTACCAATGTAAATTATCTCAAACTGCCAATTTACTATCTTCAAAGCAATCTATGACTATCATGAAAATCCATAAATGCAACACTCTCTATGTTACAAGAAATCAAAATACAAGGTCAACATCCTCATATTTATATTCCTTCAATAAAGTGTAGTCCTATTCTAATCATGCTAGTAAGTTCTCATAAGTTTCAACTTCAATCCTCATATGGTTTACACTTTTCAAGGAAAATGAGTTACACTCTTAGAAGATTCTATATAAAAGAGTTACCATGCTTCAAATTCTAGCAAGAATCTTCCTTAAACTAAGAACAAAGTATTTTTAGGGAATTCGCGACTTTGGATTGCTCTGTGAAAGGAAAATCCATAGCAAAAATATTATTAAATTGAACTAGTCATTTTAAAGTCTTATAACCTCACCCATTTGTCAGCTTAGATCTGTTAGACCTTTATTTTGGGTGTAACGAGGCCAGAGGTTTAATGTGGGACCAAAGAAAGACTGGGATAATAAAAAAAAATTGTCTTGGATGTACTAATCCACACTCCCTCACGAGCACTCTAAAATTGTTCTCTATTCCCACATAGTCCTTCATTTTCCTTTCATTTCACTTTTATTCAAAACTATTCTCAACATTTCATACAATTGGTTCTTTTTATCATTTTCTTCTTTTGATATTGCTAAATAGCTTTGAGAATTTTGCTTTACGTACAAATACTCAACATTTTTTTCAAGTTTTTTATCTTTTGTTTCTAAATAAAGAACTCAAACTAGTATAACAAATCAACCTTGATTCAACTTTCACTTCTTCCTTATCATGCCCCTTTTCTTATCAAACCCTCACTCCCCCTTTGCACAAACTAAGATACTTAGGGTAGGCATTAATCCAAAGTTCAAGAGTAAGGGTGATAATTAAGGTTTATCCAAAGAAAATTTCATTCCAATGGCTTAACTTGGCTCCTAAAGGCAATGAAACAAGAAAACAAAAAGTTATATATGGATCAAGAATTCACAAGGATGGCCTACTTCATTTCCAAGGTGTAGACACCCTAATTTTGCCCTCTTTACTTAACTATTACAATGTTTTATGCTTTTAGTTGAATGGTGCTCTATCGATTAATATCTATTAATCGTAGGCTATGTCAAAGTGTCAAAATTTAACAAAGAGCGAACAACTAGCAAAATGACGATTAAGTCCATGGAAAAGGAAGAAGTCAACTTGAAAGCCCACATTAAGGTAGTCTAAGATACCAAGCTGAGGACCCTTGCATTAATAAAATAGCCAGAATCTAAAATTCAGAATTAAGGACAGTGTTATGGAAGTTAAGAACAGATTCTATCAATGCACTCGAAGGACAGTGTTGTGATCAGATCCACGCGCCAGGCCAGCGGGTGTGAGTCGTGAGTCTTTATTATGATATGGTGCATCTGAGATTGCTAAAATGTGAAAAACTAGTGTTTTATTTTGAAACAGGACCTTGATTTCAAAGACTAGGAGTCATCACCTGACATTTTTCAAAATGGGTGTGTGGAGAAACTTGAGTTTTGATTCTGGTTTAAAATGTTTTTAAAATTGTGCTAAATGGCCCTTTTTAGTGACTCTCGACTAGTCTGTGCAATCAGAGATGATAGGTCTGAGGGTTTGTCTACACACGGAAATCGTTATGCTCGGATACCTAGGGATATCTAAAGTGCCTTACCACTCTTTGCAGATGTCATCTCATTATATAATACTTCAGTTAATGATGATCAATACGTATAACCCATAAATGCAAATGATGTATGAAATGTGAGTTGATCGAGCCTAGCTCATATGTATGGACTTATGTAATCTTTATGCATGAGTGTGTGCACGTGAGGAATGATATGGTCTATGAAGATTGATGTGATCGGACTCAAGCTGTATACTCAAGCTGCTTATGTACCCTAAGAAGGGACCAGGTTGACGTAGTTTAGGCCTAAAGTGATTCAAACTATATATTGGTGAGATGTAAACTATTATGCAGATGCATGAGCCTACCTTTAAGTCTAAGTTGGTGCCGGCACAGATGGTCTACGAAGACTGTGGACATCGTACTCAAGTTATTGGCTCGAGCTAATTACATAACCTGTGAAGGGATCAGGTCACCTTAGCTTGCAACTATGGTCAAAACTACATATTTGATGCTTATGCAAGAGCCTAGCTCTAAGTTAGTGTCTTATGCCACTGGTCTATGAAGACCAGGGTAACTGAACTCGAGTGATCTGCTCAAGTTGTCGATGTACCCTATTAAAGGGATCAGATTTACATAGCTTTACGGAAGGTTTGTGCCTCACACAGATGTGCTGTGTGGATGTGTATGAAAGTGTGATTAGAATGCCACGGATGGTGAGTTGATTGGCCTCAAACATAGTGAGCCTCATCATCGGCCAAGGTAGGTTAAGTGTATGAGAATGTGACCGATAAAGGTTAGTGACCCCACTCAATTTATGTGTACTCTCTTAAGTGCAAGAGGTAGTGGTAGTTCTATTTTAGGTGAGTCCTAGGTCATCTCCACAAGAATCAAGTGTGTGTGACTAAAGTTAGAAACTCATTTTGAAAGTACTTCAAAGAATGATAAAAAGAAAATGGAAATTTTTTTATGTTTTTGAAATTGGTTTTTGGGGAATATTTTCAAAATGAAACTTGACTTCAACTAAAAACACTGATGAAAAGATGCAATCTGGTTTAAGGTAATTACTTTTGATTGAAAGACACTTGGTTTCAATCTATTTCTATGGCGGCATCAAGATGTTAATTTGGATGTTGTGTACTTAACCTTACATCTACACATGTGGTGTAGGGTTGGAAGATTTAGTTTTAAAACTTGTTTAAGTAAAAAAACTTAGAATTATGGTTTTGAAATGAAGCTCAGAGTCATCGAGATATTGAACCAGACACTTGGTATGCACAAGCATCAACTTGTAAACAAGGCCTAGTTATAACACGTGTGAATCGATTTCAATTTTATAAACCTAATTTCTAAGCTTTTTATAAATCCTCCAAATCAATCATCTTTTAGCCACTACATTCCTAGATTGAAACCAAGGATGAAACCTAGCCTAGCATGCTTAAGCTAAAACTTTTAAACAAGAGACTATCACACGAACCTTCCATTGAATTAGAACTACAGATGAAAACATAAAACAAAGATTGAAAACTATAATAGAATGAGAGGAAGTAATAAAGAAATGAAATTGAACTTTGCAATTGAACAAACTAAAATGTCACTTACAAGAAACTCATAAACTCTAGGAGAGAGAAAGGACTTGAGATGAAAAACACTAGACGTAGTTTTCTTGAAAACAAAAACTATCTAACTCTGAATAAAAGCCTGTATTTATTGGCTACCAAAGAACAAAGGTAAAATGGTAACTTAGTAAATTGTTGACACCCTAATTTTGCCCCCTCATCTAATATGTATGTTAATTAATGCTTTTACTTGAATGGTGCTCTATTGATTAAGTTTCTTTAATCGTAGTAAGTGTCAAAGTACCAGAATTTGACAAAAAGCAAACCATCAGCAAAATGCCAATTCTATCCCTAGAGCTACAAAGAAGTCAAGTAAAGGACCTAGATCAAGGTAGAAGGCTACCGGATTGTACAGACTTGTCTAAGACACCAAATAAGCAAATCTTACATCAATAGAAGAGCCGAATTTCAGAGTCAAAGGTCCATTTGGTCCAAAAGTCCAGAAAGGCTTCTATCGATGCACTCAAAGTGTAGTATCAACCGAAATACACAGATCAAGCCAAAAATAGGCGTTAAGATACACAACATTCTAGGACATTCTTAGAGTAGTCAGAATGTAACTCCAGAGGTCATTCAGGCTCTACTGACCCAAAATAACTCCTCCCAACGGGAAGGAAGCTACTGGCACCCCAGACATAAGAAGAAGATGCCCTTAAATTGCACATAAATGTTGAGTATTCATTAGTTAAAGTAATGACGTAGTTAGGTCTGACCAAGTCAAACCTTAGGAGGTCCCTCCATTGATTCGTTTGCATAATTTGTTAATTTTTTTTATAATTTCATAAAAGTGTCCTAAAGTCCTGTCGATGGCATTTTTGGATTCCTCATACCTAAAAATGGTGGGAAGAGTCATCCTAGTGGAGTCTCCAAGGGTTAAGTTGAAGGATTGGCTAACTTTATCTTCATTTCAGTCCCTTTTGGTGCAATAATGTTCAAATGAACATAACTTGACCTCATAAATCCCAAATTGAGCTCGATTTTGATCCAATTGGTCTAAATCACTCTAAAAATGCTTCACACGTCTCAAAAGCTCCTGAAAACTATGCCAAAGATCTTAAAAATTGTTTGAACCTTTGCAGGTAAAACCTGAACTTGACAAAACATGGCCTAAGCTAGGGGCTTAGGCCAAATCAGCCTTGTTTTTGGACTAACTACCAAAAAGTTTGTCAACTAGACAATTTTCATACTTTTTTCCTACCTTAGTATGTAAACTAGTTTGCCTAACTTGTTCTGCAAACTTCTTCACTGGTAGTGTTTTGCAAACCTATTTGCCTATCCTGTTTAGCAAAGAGGTTTACAAAACACGCTTTGCAGATCTTTTTAAATCTTTTATTATGTAAGCTTGTTTGCCCATTCAGTTTTACAAACTTGTTTACCTACCAAGCTTTGCAAAATTTTGGCCATCCAAAACTTCTATAAATATGGGGCCTCTCTTCTCATTTTCTTCATCCTCACCCTGCCTTCCTTTTTTCTCCTCTCTAAAGCTGGCCACTCTAAGTTGTTTTCAAGGTTTTTTGGAAGAATTTTTAAGCCTTTTCTCTTTAGTGTTCAAAGTTTGCTATAATTTTCTCTTTAGAAATTTTTACTCAATTTGTTTGCATAATTCGAGTAAAATTTTTTTGATTGTATAAATAAAATTCTTTGTTGGTGAAAGGAATCCGAATAATAATTCAAGACCGGGTTATACCCAACTTATGATATTAACTGGATATACCCCCAAGATAATTTTGTAAAATTCAAACATCATTCATATATCATATCTGTATTATATTAACATGCCATACCAGGCCATAATACATTTTGTCATACCATACCATGTCATAATACCTTGTTATTTTGTTTACAATGCCATGACATGCCATATCATCACATTACCATGGTAGGCCATGCTAGATATCATATTCACTATGCTGTGTCATCCCTGCTAAGTTATACCCTATCATTGCCAGGTTATGCCACGTTATACCATGCCATCATCATATTATGCCATGCTAATATATCTTATCATCATCATACATCATGTTATAACATGCTAGGACATTATTTACCTTACGAGGACATGCTTTAACATACCATGCATCATGTTTTGACATAACTGCACATGCCTTGACATACTAGAGTACATTTAAACATGCAAACGCATACCTATTAGGTTTGACACATACTTAGAAATCAAATGCTTATCAATCCAGAGTATTCACCATTGATGAGCAAGGCTTCAGAAATTGAGGATGATTTGGGATTGGTTAAGGTGATGATTTCTAATTCATGACTTCCCTTAGATATATCTATATAACTTGTCATCACATTCATCATATCCATAGCATACTTGATCAGAGAAACTACATCACTCACATCACATTAGGCTCCTAGGCCCTTTACATAAACTAGATCATCATCACTAGGAACTGGGCTCTCGATCTGAGCTAAGATCCTTTCCCAAATTATAAACACTCATTTATAAGTGCTAGACACATCTCTAGAGCAAGGCTTCTTCCCATAATCAGTGTAGAGCTAAATAGACTTGATCCCTTTATAGGGTATTTATGCAGTTTAAGCAGACCGCTTGAGTCCCGTCATCACAGTGTTAAGTGCTAACTTAGAGATAAGCACTACCCCCAAACCTTAGGTAGAGCTATATAGACCTGATCCCTTTAGAAGGCTTGATGGTCACCCTAGCATAAGTAGCTTAGAACTAGGATCCTTTCCCTAGGTTCCTTTTAACCATTTTTTAGTTATGCGTTAAGTACTAACTTATGCATTAAGTACTAACTATCCTTTCCCCAAGATATCAAGGCTTCATACTAATCCTATACATAGCACTAACCTATTCTCTCACACATTTAGCCCACTCAGGCCAATGATGAAGCTCACTACGCTGAAGGCCATTTAGTTTGCCATTTAAGACATTTTGATCACATATGTATCCATTAATACATATTTGTACATCACATCTGCACTAGGCACTATCCCAGAGCCACATTGATCTGATCCCTAAGAAGGATACGTAGGTAGCTTGAGCAGATAGCTTGAGTGTAGTCTTTACAGTCTTCATAGACTATCATCTACTCCGAGCGCTAACCTAGAACTTAGAGCTAGGCTTTTGTATCTGCATACCAATTCACATCTCATCAACATATAGTTTGGACCCCTTTAGGTCTGAACTACGATTGACCAGATCCTTTCAAAGGGTATGCAGGCAGCTTGAGTTCGATCACCTCGGTCTTCAAAGACCATATCTTGATACACTTCATTCTTAGCACACATACACTCATGTATAGGGAGACATCACACTACACTCATACATACGAGCTAAGCTCAGCCATTTCACATTTTATACATCATACGTGTTTAAGGTTGTATACATTGATCATTTTAAACTAGAGTATTATATTGTGAGATTACGACATTAGAGAATGGAAAGGGACTTTGGATATCTCTAGGTGTCTAAGTGTAATGGTTTTCGTGTGTAGTCGAACCCTTAGACCCATTATCTCTGATAGCACAGACTAGTCAGGAGTCATTAAAAGGGCCACTTTCGTTACAGTCTTTTAAAACAGAATCAAAACTCAAGTTTCTCGGCATATCTATTTCAAAATATAACATAGTTTTTCAAATTTGAGTGATCTCAGATGCATTATGTTACAATAAAGACTCACGACTCATGCTCATCGACCCCGGTGCACGGATCCGATCATGACAGCTGGTGACTTCGCTGAGGAACCAGCTCCTGCTTCAAGGGTTCAACTATGTTTCCCCTCTTCACAGTCGCTATCTCGCTCCATAATCTTTAGTTTATCTAAACAAAAGCATACACCTCATTTTCCACTAAAGTTATCCTGATTTGTTTTGCAGGGCGTATGAATAAATAGGGTAAATGCTTTACTACTTCCCCTATTTGTAATAAATTCATACTCTCCTAAATCACACATTGTGCACATCATTGAGTATATTTTGCATAACCCATTTTAACCCTCTAGTTAGTTGAGGGGGGGTCAGTAGGTCTCTCTAAGGTGTGGTTGCATATACAGTCACCTTGACAAGCATACCGAACTTCCTCCAGGCTGGATCACCAACCTGAGAAGGTTTTCTTCAAAAAATTGGAGGTTTGAAGATCTGGTAATCATTAAACTTTCCAGGGTGCATTGAGTCAAGCTGAGCCTTATGTCACAAATAGTTAAGCCATAGGCTAGAGCCTAGCAGAACCTACTTTTACAGGAACACTAGAGAGGGTGGTGCTAACCCATTTGTTCCCTCTAATTGCATTTGACATTCATTCATGCACAGTAGAGGAGACAACTCGTTATTGTCTCCACATAGTAATAATGCCTATCCATTCTTGTCTAAGAGACCAAGTCCAAAAAATAGACCATTCATTATGCACAGTGAACCCCTAAGGTTCAACCCTTCTAAATAAAAAAGAAAGAGATTGTCATTCAAATCCAAAGTTTACCTTGTATTTATCCATTGAGCCAAAGTCAATACATATCCCAATTTAAAAACTTAGATTTTATCAAATCTCACTTAAAACTGTCAAACATTTTGACCTGAAACTCTGTTGAATTTGAGTTAGAGATTTGGTAGAATCTCGAAACCTAGGTAGAAATCCCAAGAAACACTACCTAGAATTTTCATATTCAAAATCCAGTCACAGTTTCAACTCGAAAAATTTCCGGATTTGGAATAGAAATCCTAGGTTAGTATTTTTCCATATTTCTGTCTAGATTTGTAGTTTTGTCAAAATTCTATCCAAAAATCTGCAATAGTTACAACTTGAAAACTCTATCAGATTTAAGGCAGGATTTTTGAAAAAACTTCACAGTAAAAATTCATCAAAGTTTCAACTCAAACCTCTGCTGAAATTCTGGTAAAGTTTGAACTTAAATATGCAAAGACAAAAACTCAATCAGGTCAACAAGAGGCACCTATTCAAATAAGGAGGAAGTTTTGCCCAGTTAGATAATCAAAGATCAAGAATGAAGATCCGCAGACTCGAAGAGTAGATAGGATTTTTATTCTTTTTTTTTTCTCAATGTAAAAGTAGTCACTATATTTCATAAATTTAATATTCATTTCAATTCATTCATTCATTATTTGTAATATTGCTTCCAATGACAAATTTGAATGGGACCAGGTAATAAAACAAACATTTCTGTGATAATCTCTTTGCATATAATTCAAATTGCATTGTCATTGTTTCCCTCACTAATGAGAATGACCCTAAAACTAAAATCATTTTTAATAAACTATCATTTTCGTAACAGGTTTTATCACTACCGTTCGTTTCGCTCAACTCTCCTTTGTCAATACTAGATCTAGAACCAGAAGAATGGCTTCTTCATCTGAAGCAGTCACTACTATTCAAGCGCCAATCATAATTATATTCGAAGGAACAAGTCAACTACTAATATAGAATACACCTCCCTTGCACCTGCTTATCCAATCTTAAGCTAAATCAAACCAACCTTTAACAATGCGCGCTTCACTAACCTTGTTATTTGTCCATCCCGCTATACTTTTTCACCTATTAACCGGAGGATTGACATGCCTCAGGCCCTAGCGAAATTAGCACAAGAATCAGTAAGCCCCATGCTGCACCAATCAAATTTCTCTCTTTGATTATCTAGAAGTGATGAAGATTTGTACAAAGATAAAATCCTCAGATCCACCTTCCATTGATCCCCTTCCAAGCCTAAGGTATCTTATTATTTAGGAGGACGGTCCCTAACCATAATGGAAAATTCACTCAAGCCGTGATAAGCCATTCTTCTTCCCCTATCAATTGGACTACAGAATTGATAGAAACCTGCTAGCTTGAACAAAGATCTGGAAGAAGTACACTTTTTCAGCCCTTGAATCCTCAAAAGAAAGAACTAGTATCCTTACTTTTGGGAATCTACATCCGATCAATCCAATTCATGCTTCACAGTTGACATCAGAGATTGACAGTCTCATTCACAAGTCGATGTCTGATAGTGACATCAAAGAATTGAATACAGAAAGCTATCCAACTCAGTACAAAAGAAGATGGGCAGAATTTCCCTAGCTTGAAAAGGTATACAAGAGAATGAGGTTCGACCCAAATATAAGGCTAGGCAAGGAATAGCAATGACTGAGCCGTTGGAGCTTAAAAGATAGATCCCAGATTTAGGCATTAGAGCTAAGCTTAACTACTAGGAGGAGGAGAAATGGGTCAAACGAGTGGAGAAAAAGGCTTTGAAACCTAAACCTACGTATGTATCAGGGGATGTTGACTATTTTCCCACATACCTTTGCAAAAAAGGAGGAAAGGAGGTGGTATATCCTCCGATACCAATACTAGCAATAGGATGGGATGATACTCCTGAACTTAAAAGGTGGAAGTTTTGTCAGGGACCTTGCCCTAAGAACGAGCATATCATAGAAGCTATTAGGACCAATACCATTCTCTGGATTAAAGAGAATAGGCTGCCTTTTGAAGAGATTAGAGCATGAAGACCAAGATTGCCAGACAACGCTTGAGCGATCACATAATATGCTTCCTAAGATAATCAAAGTGATTTCCTCCTCCCCGCTTTTACACATAAAAAGAAGTCTTTGATGACTTAATCAAAATAACATTGGAGGAGCAAGGATGATCGGGTGACCATATTAGAGAGGCTAAATGAACAGTGATGCAAACTATTCCCTCTAACCAAATGTAAAGATCAAAGGAAAAGACTTCAAAGATTTACCTCTAAGAGGGCAATCAGAGACCTTAAGCTTTAATAAAGGGCTTGCAAGAGTCCGACCCTTTTACTTTCTTTTTCAATTTCTTAGACATATTAAAAGTTTGGAATATAAATACTAACGTGCTTTTTATTTTCAAAATTATTTCCATTCATTTTATAGGAAGTGAAGATCCTAAATACAAGAACATCACATTCAGAACACTAACATCCTCCACAACCATAATTCACTAATTCATTTTTTTTGGTAACTACTAATTCATATTTTTGAACACAACATATAACAAACCTCAATTTTCAAACCACCAACAAAACCAGGAACCCTTATGCTTGAGACGTTTCAGTCACTAAACCTTCACATCAAATTTGCATGTCGCTGATTACTCAAACTTCACATATAAAACCAACATAGTAACACTATGTGCACTACACTTACATTCTAAAAATGCCTTCAGCCAGGGAGATTCACCTTCAAACTCACCCAGCAGTTGAGGGTATCCCAATGTCATCATATTATTCCGCTAGTCAAAGTAGTGTGACTTCACTTAATTAATTCATTTTCATGCTAGGTTGATACCCATCTCTTTCAACCATGTGATGTCGGAATTTTTGAACCTATAATCACATAATTGTTTATTTTTCAAAAATTTCAAATATTCAATCATTTTTAATCAAACATTCTTTGTGATAAGCTAGTTTATTAGAATCACTGCTAAGTGCTAACATATTTTAATACAACTAGATGACCTATACTTAAATTATTCGATCTGGTAATCTCAATGTTCACAAGAACTATGGGCGACTTGATCTTCGGTTCATCAAGATACGTAGGCAACCAAATAGGTTCATTCACCACCTTCAAGAGATCAAACCACCGGGGATATTTTCTAATATCTAAAAATGATCGCCAATGTAATCCTCGAACTTGACAAGTGGTACTCAATTTTCGAAGAAAAAGGAAAAAAGAAAAAAGGAGGTCAAACTATTGCCCTTAGAAATATTAATAGCTTAAGAGACTAAGTTTCCAGAGTTAAGATGAATAAAGGCCATCATTTCAGCTAGCCTGAATAGATTTAAGATCATCCATAGTCATGTCCTTTATGCCTAAAAACAAATCACTAAAAAAAAAGAAAATCAAATCATACATTCTCTTCATTAAGCAAGTAGGATGGTTCAGACGTCAAATGCATTCTTCATCATCGTAGGCCGTCATCTTATTTAGACAAGTCAGCTCAATGCAAGAAGAAGCGTAAGTGTAACTCAAGGTGATATATTTGAACAAAGTAGTCAAATTCAAGAAGATGAGAGGCATTCATTTTAGTTATCTTTAGAACTAGGTTATTATCCCTTGCAAAGCCCTTTAATCCAGTTTGTATTCTTTTATAACAAACCCCAAAGGTTATCCCCCACATTGGGGTAGTGGAAGAGAATAGAACAGAGCTGAGTGTTACAAAAAAGAGAGCCAGAATTGAAAAAAAAAAAAAAAACAACAAAAAGCTTAAAGTCCAAAAAAGGTAATCCAATAGAAATCAGGGTAAAAGTAAAGGTGAAATATAAGTACAAACATCAGCAAAGACTCAAGAACCTCAGAAGAAGGAAAGTAAGTGATAACTAAGCTCTAGCTCTTAGGCATCATCAACATTAAAGTACGCGACTCATATCAGACGACCTTGGGATTGTTAGAACTTTATAAAAATAATTTGAACCTTAAATATCCCTCATTTCTACAACCCTAACCCACATCCTACATTATAGTAAAAAATAAAGACCTCTCAGATTGAGGCTAATAGTTTTTTTCAAGTACAACCATTGAAGGCACTCGAAGCTCCCAGGACAAAAGAGCGAATCTCAAGACAAAGGATGCATGCTTAAAAGGAAGACCTTACAGATGATCCTTGGTATATTTTACTCAAGTAGAAATAGGATTTTGAGCTTGTACATTTCTTCCATTTCCTTCAAATCCTGAAACCAGGCTTACATTATAAAGAAAAAAAAATAAAAATAAAGTCCTCTTTGATTAAAAATGGTCATTTAGTCGAAGAGATTTCATAGGCTAGGAATAATTCTTTCTGTCAAACTCATAAAAACTTATCAATTGATAATTGTCTATTTATCCAAAAGCTCTTGAAGCAATGAAAGCCCTTGAGGGGATAGAAAATGCTTTCAGTGACTAGATCTCCTGATAAAATTACAAACATGGTTAATACCTCATTGAACACTTCAAAAGTTAGATCATCCACAAGAAGAATATTTTTCACAAACGTGCACAAGTAGTCATTCTACCACACTAGTGAGTCACACATCTTGTAAATCATCTAGTCATTCATTTTCAAACCAGACATTCAGAGCATATTTTTAGCAGTACATACTAGATTCTTTCATTCATTATGCATAATTCAATTTTTTTTAAGAAAATGCACATTATCTTAATTGTATTCATTAAATGCACGACTTTATTCAAAAATTAAGACCACACATGGTCATATTCCCTAGTTTTTGAAATTCCAAATAAATTTTCAAAATTCAAACATTTTCAACATCAAACACCTTAGGATCATGCACATCTCATAGGCATCCAATAGTGACCTAGGCAGTCATTACAATAAAACTACATAACGTAAACCATAAACACACCAACCCATAAGGTTGGCATTTTTCTTATCAAAATCTAGTGCATGACCTAAGATCAACAAAAACCAAGGGGCAAGGCATCCTTCAGAAAATTAACATTAACCTAGGAATAATGATCATATAACACATCAGAAGTGAAGAAAGTTTATAATCGTAAGATGAAGCTAGGCCTAGGAGCTTGGCTTTGTACTAGATTAGTTAGAGTGAATCTCATCCTTGGATTAGGTGCCAGCCACTAAATTCTTCTTTAGAATCATAAGATAAAGCTAGGCTCGAGAGCAAAAACTCCTTACCAGACCAGACCAGACTAGATCAGACCATATAGAGTGAAGCTTAAGAGCAAGCTTCCTTACCAGACCAGACCAGACCATATAGAGTGAAGCGTAAGAACAAGCCTCCTTACTAGACCAGACCAGACCAAATAGAGCTACATTCGGAAACAAAGCTTCTTACTAGTCAAGCCTCGGAGTTAGTACTCCACTTCTGAAGTCTTATGTCCACTATAGGATTCAGAGTCAAATCAAGGACTTAGAAGTCTCCTTCTGTAGCCTTGTATCCACCATATGATTCAGAGTCAAATCCCGGAGAAAGAATTCCCTTTTGACGTCTTATGTCCATAATAAGATTCAAAGTCAAACCTAGAGCTAGAAACCCTCTTCTACAGTCTTATGTCCAACATATGATTCAGAGTTAAAACCTGGAGCTAGTATTCCCATTCTATAGTCTTATGTCCACCATAGTATTCAGAATCAAATCCTAGAGTTAGAACTCCCCTTATGTAGTCTTACATCTACCATATGATTTAGAGTTAAATCCTGGAGTAAGAACTCCCCTTTTGAAGTCTTATGTCCATCATATGGTTCAGAGTCAAAACTCGGAGTTAGAACTCCCATTTTGTAGTCTTATGTCCAACATAGGAATTAAAGTCAAAACCCAGAGTTAATACTCCCCTTCTATAGTCTTGTGTCTACCATAGGATTTAGAGTCAAAAAAACCTAGAGTTAGGACTCCCTTTCTATAGTCTTATGTCTACCGTAGGATTCAGAGTCAAATCCTAGAGTTAGAACTCCCCTTCCAAAGTCTTTTGTCCACCATAGGATTCAGAGTCAAATCCCAGAGTTAAAACTCCCCTTCTGAAGTTGTGTGTCTATCGTAGGATTTTGTGTTAACCTTGAAGTTAGCACTCCCCTTATGCAGTCTTACGTCCACCAAAGGATTTAAAGTCAAAACCCATAGTTAGAACTCCCCTTTTGTAGTCTTATGTCCACCATAGGATTCAAAGTCAAAACTTGGAGATAGAACTCCCCTTCTGAAGTCTTGTGTCCACCATAGGATTTAGATTCAACCTCGAAGTTAGTCTCCCTTTTTTGAAGTCTTATGTCCACTATAGGACTTAGAGTCAAATCTCGGAGTTAGTACTCCCCTTCTAAAGTCATTAAGAGTCAATCTTGGACTTAGTACTCCCCTTCTGAAGCCTTATATCCACTTTAGGATTTAGATTCAAAACCCAAAGTTATAGCTCCCCCTTTGTAGTCTTATGTCCACTATAAGATTCGAGTCAATCCTAGAATTAGAACTCCCCTTCTGAAGTTTTGTGCCTACCATAGAATTCAGAGTTAACCTCGAAGTCAATGCTTCCCTTTTGAAGTATTGTGTCCACCATAGGATTCAGAGTCAACCTTGGAGTTAGAGCTCCCTTTCTGAAGTCTTGTCTCCACCATAGGATCCAGAGTCAAACTCAGAGTTAGTAGTCCCCTTCTAAAGTCTTGTGTCCACCATAAGATCCAGACTCAAATCTTAAAATTAATACTCCCTTTCTGAAGTCTTGTGTCCACCATAGGATTCAGAGTCAATCTCAGGGTTAGTACTCTCCTTTTGAAGTCTTGTGTACACTATAGCATTCAAAGTCAACCTCAGAGTTAGTGCTATACTTCTGTAGTCTTATGTCCACCTTGGGATTCAGAGTCAAAACCTAGAGTTTGAGCTCCCCTTCTATAGTCTTATCCCTATCGTAGGATTCAGAGTTAGTCTCAGAATTAGAACTCCCCTTCTGATGTCTTGTGTGTATCATAAGATTTAGAGTCAACCTCGGAGTCAATACTCCCCTTTAATAGTCTTATGTCTCCTATAGAATTCAGAGTCAAATCCTAGAGTTAGAACTCCCTTCTGAAGTCTTGTGTTTACCATAGGATTCAAAGTCAACCATAGAGTTAGCACTCCCTTTCTAAAGTCTTCTGTCCACCTCGAAGTTTATTCATTTTTTTGAACTTTTATGTTCATCACTAGACTCAGAGTTCGTCTAGGAGTTTAGAGCCCATTTCCAAAAATCTTATCGAGGAGCTAGGCTTCCTTCTCATAATCTTGTACTAGGACATCGGATTAGATAGCAACCTAGGAGCTAGGCGTCCTTCTAAAATCTAGTATGAAGCATAGGATTATATATCAACTTAAGAGCCAGGCTCACCTTCTCACAAATAAATGCGAGGCATAGGATTAGATATTGATTTAGAAGTAAGGCTCCTTACCCTACCAAACCAAACAGGACTAGTCTTGAGAGTTAGGTTTCGCACCAGAACAGTTTAGACAAAGCGAGATTTGGAGCTAAGGCTTCTTGCCCTATTAAATTAGATAGAGTAAGGCTTAATCCAATGATTAGGTAGAAAACCAATCAACCATTTGGGAGCAAGGCTCCCTTTCTCTAGATTAGTTATGAATCACAGGCCCATGAGCGATGCTCATTCCTTTAAGACAAATTTAATGTAAATAATCATTTACTAATTTTATTTCAAGATTTCATTTTAGAGTCAAATGCGGAGCACAAGTTATCTACCAATCCAAGAGTGAAAATCATTTTCCAAAGACGAGTGCGAGGCATAAATGCATCTACAAATTTAAAGAAGGCAACTCCAGTAGTAGTTCAAGGGTGAAGGATTAAACCAGGTTGCAAGGTCATTTCTTTCCTTGATTTAACATTCAAGGGGGCAAAATAGGTTGTCTCATTTTCATTTTCTACCTTAGACAAGCTAAGGCAAAAAAGGAAGGACAACTGTTGACGCCCTAATTTTGCACCCTCGTTGACACCCCATTTTTGCCCAACACTATATGTATTTTTAAAATCCATTCTAACAAGCAAATATCTTTTTAAATATTCAATTCTAATTCCATTATATTTTTCATAATTTTTCTTTAGCTTTACACACGGAAATTAGTTCAGATTTAATGCAGGGAATTGTTTAAGTTAAAAAGGATCATTTTGCCCCTACATTCAGAGCAGATTTAAATTGAGAGCCCAGATGAGATTGAAATTTTGTAGCAATTCATAAAGGTATTCATGGAAAGAAATTCAACATTCTTGTGTAAAAGAATTGATCAAATTTCAGTTCCAAAGGTTAGTGTAACTTGAAAGTCAATATCGAGGATTATCAACAGACTTGCAAAGCAATATTCATCGAAACAAACATATCAAATCCAAAAAAAAAATGTGAAAAGCTCTAAAATATACAAAACATGTGAAGGAATTCGTGCAAAAAGCACATTTGGATGTTTTTCGACATTAGAGTGTCCAAAACTGCACTTATCGGCAAAACTGTAGCAACCAAACCACAGACATAGTTAAGACCCTCCAATCAAGTCAGAAGACTTTAAAATTGCATAAAATGATCAATACATGTTCCTTGAGGTAAAGGTATGGCTAGGCCAGGTTAGTTTGAATTCTGGGGACTTCTGTCAAAGTCCTGACTTAAATTTTTGCTAGTAATTTACATGTTCATAAAGTGGTATAGGAGTCATCTCAGGGCATTTTTAGAATCCCTGCCCTCAATTTTAGTGGGTAGAGTCCTCTAGAGTGTAATTACGATGGTTACGAAGAAGTTTTAGTACCCTTTCTCCATTTCAGCCTTTTCTTGGCGTAACTATTTTCAAATGGAGCATAACTCGATTCCAAAAAAACTCTTTTTAAGTTTAGTTATGACCTAATTGGCCTAAATCACTCTAAAAAGTGCCCATGAGGTCTCAGAATCTCCCAAAAAATTGTGCTAAAGGTCTTAAAATGGTCTGAACCTTCACGGGTGAACCTTAAACTTTGGAAAACTTGGCTTGAGCCAGTGGCTCACACCAATTCGACCCTCATTTTGTTCTTGCCTCTAAAGACATTGCCAAAGGCCTCCATGTAAAACCTTTTTTCCTCTTTTGATTTCCAAACTTGTTTGTTAACTTTGTTTTACAAATTACTTTGATTAATAAGTTATTCAAGCTTATTTGCTTATTGATTGCTCACAATCATTATTGATTTTAAGCTCATTTCATAGTCTTCTTTTGAACATTTTATCAAGTAAATTCGTTTCTTATCAAGTTTTGATTATTTATATTGTTTTTGTGTGTTTTGTAAGGGTATGGAAGGAAAAAACCTAAAGAAAGACAATTTAGAAGCTTAAAGAAGTAAATCAGTCGCAAAGTGAAAGGCTTGCAGTGGGCGCACGACTGCATAAGGTCTTGCGTGCATGAGAAGGTTCTCTATTGAGCGCATGAGGAGGTTATCTGTTGGGCGTACGAGATCTTGGGCACCCGATTGTCTTTGCTTGTGGGCGCTCGCTAAGAGCTATTTTCTCTGCTTGTCTCTCAAGACTTTTATCGAATGCTTAGGTATGCAGTTACCTTGGGCACACATTAACTTCTAGTTGGGTGCCCATTGACTCTTTCCAGTAGATTTTTGATATTACTTTAAATTATAAAATTACCTTTTTACCCCTGATGTTGTAAGCTTATAAATAAGATAAATTTCTGACATTCTAAAAAAAGCTTTGACATTACATTATTTCACTAGAGCTAGGATTAGGGTTTATGCTTTCACGTTCATTGCTTTGATATTCACCACATTACGTTTGAAGCATTAGGTTAAGTAAAGCTTTTGTAAGGTGATTTCGCTTTTCTCTCTCCTAGGGTTTATATGTAAGTGACTTGTTTTTCAATATTTTCATTAGAAGTCCTTCGTTTAAGTTCTTCTTTCATTTCTTTAGTTTTTAATATTTTCTTCCTTTTTTTGCCTTTCGTTT
Organism: Sideroxylon spinosum; assembly: GCA_003260245.2. Classification (NCBI taxonomy): domain Eukaryota; kingdom Viridiplantae; phylum Streptophyta; class Magnoliopsida; order Ericales; family Sapotaceae; genus Sideroxylon; species Sideroxylon spinosum. The sequence continues at coordinate 3,894 of QLOD02016495.1, read as the reverse complement.
TACCTTAATAGATTATTTACAAGTTTATTTTTCTTCTCGAAATTCAAGTATGTTAGGCTAGGGTACGTACTTGGCTTCAAGCCATTAAAGGTGGTATGACAGTTTAGTGAACTCAAACGTAATTGAATATTTTTCAATAAAATATCTTTTTGATTTCTGATTGGAATGTCATAGTAAGCTAGGATTCTTTCAAAATCAACTCACTCGTGTTACAACCATAGTTTGGTTACAAGTTTTCACTCATGCGCACCAAGTTTTGGGTTCAATGTCCCAGTGAGATAGAAACATATATCATAGCTTCGTTATGAGTGGCCACTCGTACATGCCAAGTGTTTGATTCAATGGTCTGATGATTTGGAACCTATTTTCATAAAACTAAAACTTGAGGTTTCGAAAGAAATCGATTCAACTGTGTTATAATTAAAGTTTGGTTATGACTTAAAGTTCATGCACACTTGGTGTTTGATTCAATGTCCCGGTGAGTCCAAAACTAATTTCAGAAGCCTTCACTTGCTTTGAGTTCCATAAATTAGGTTTTAATGAAATATCTTTTGATCTAGCAATGGATGTGCATTTGCTAGGTTGAGTTATCAATGCGTTTGAGTAAACCAATACTATCCCACTACTGGATTTGGTTCGAAGCCAAGATTGTCTTAAATATTTTTATTTGTAGTGTTTTGATCTCAAGTTTGAATAATAACTCCTTCATTCCATCATTCTCAACTCAAACTATACCTAAGCATCCCATAAAACCAAAGTTAGTTTAGATTAACTTAGGTTCACCTACTAACTAAGAGAACAAGTCTAGATCTTTTAATGTAGCCCTCCCTATGGAGATAACCTCAGTTTTTCATTGAGTAAGACTAAGACTGCCCTCTTGCACTTGAGAGGTAGAACCCAATCACATTTTAGGGTCGATCACTTACTTTGTTTTGCAAATTTGTTTGCCCAACATGTTATTTAAACTAGTTTGCCCATCTCGTTAGCAAATAAGTTTACCAAGTTTGTTTAACAAATTTTTTTTTTCTTTCACCATTTCTAAATAGTTTGATTTTTAGTTATTCAAGTATGTTTGATAGCTTGGTTTTACAAATTTCTTTGTCTATTTTGTTTTTCAAACCTTTTTGCCCATTATGCTGAGAAAATAAGCTTGTAATGCTTATTTTGCAAAATACTTTATTTTCCTTATCTTTCAAATTAGTCAAATTAGTTTGATTGTTAGGTTATATAAACTTTTTTTCCTAACTCCAGATTCACCACAAATGCCTCTAAATAGGCACCTCCACCTCCTTTCGTTTCCACCCCGAACGGTCCCCTCTCCTTTCTAGAAAACAGAAATAGGTTAGGATTGTTTAAAGCTATTAATCTCTAAATATATTTCTCCTGTATTGTGAAATATACTTTATGAATGTATCAATGTTATGATCGGAAACTGTTATCATACTTGAGCATTGGCATAGCATTTAAACCTTTGATCCATGTTACATAGATTTAACTAAACCTGGAGTTAGGTTCGAGAGCGTAACTTCATACCAGACTAGATTAGCTCAGTTAAAAAAGAATTAGAGTGTCTAAGTAGATGCTTTAAACCAGACCAGACCAGATAAAAAAAAGGGATTAAAGTGTCTAAGTAGATGCTTTAAACCAGACCAGACTAGATAAAAAAAAGGATTAAAATGTCCAAGCAGATGCTTTAAACTAGACCAAACCAAACTAGATAAAAAAGGATTATATTTCCAACAAGATGCTTTAAACCAGACCAGATAAAAAAGGGTTAAAGTGTCCAAGCAGATGCTTCAGACCATACCAAACAAGATCAAACCAAACTAAACCAGACTCGATAGAGCTAGGCTCCCCCATTTTAGATTTCTCATTTGTAAACTAGACCAGATAGAGCTAGGCTCCCCTATTTAGATTTCTTAATACTAGACCAAACCAAATAGAGCTAGGCTCCCGTATTTTAGATTTCTCATTACCGGACCACACTAGATAGAGCTAGGCTCCCCCATTTTAGTTTTCTCACTACCAGACCAGACTGAGTAGAGCTAGGTTCCCCACTTTACATTTCTCATTTCCAGACCAAACCAGATAGAGCTAGGCTCCCTACTTTATATTTCTCCATACTATACCATACCCGAAATATTTAAAGTGTCCAGGTCGATGCTTTAACCTAGACTGACTCCTTACATTTCAAATATACATGTAGTTTGGACCACTTTAGTTTGAACAAAGATGACCTGATCCCTTACGAGTACGAAGGCAGCCTGGGCATATCGACTAGGTCTGGTCACCATTATCACTATCATTTTTACCATTACCACCACCATTCGAAACCGAGTCGAGACCATTGTTTGTTCTTTCTAAATTACCTCACTCACAAATATGGATTCTGACTAAGTGATTCGAGTGAGGAAAATTTAGACGAATTTCCCCCAAGTGGAAGGTGTGATTGTAGCATAAAATACTGGCGAATACCAGGTCAATTTGCACAGGGACCTAAGCAGCAAATAAGTGGTTGATTCTAATCGCTTAAATTGGCAAAAACATGACTCACATAAATTGAAAACAAAACGCAATCTGATTTAGTAACGTTGATGGTTTTGGAGCTATGAGTTAAATTTGACTAAAATTTGATATTAAAAAGTTGGGCAAGACATGTCTAGTTCTAATCCGAATCATCTCAGATGCCTAAAGTTTGAGAATCACCAACTCAACTTGTTCCGATTTTTGAAAGAAAATGAAGTTCAATTGAAATAAGCCATTAATCAAACAATTGATGTGCATAATCTATCTTTAGGACAATATAAATTCTAAGTCTAGTAACCCATATGCAGATTTGCCATGAGAGTTATAAGTTAAGCAATTCATATGAACTACTCGATAAAATATACAAGCCATTGTCAATCGGACCATGAATCAATGATTCCTAAAGCAGTCGGAAACAAATTTCATTGGTATTGAAGAACTCAAATTACATACATGAAGTGCAGCATCTTGAGATTCATCAGAAAGGACACCGTCTTTGCCTTGGCCCAAGAAGATTTCAGTCGCTCATGCTTAGTACAATCAGAACAGAAATGAAGAATGAATTGAATAACATTCGATTCTGAAATTAAAACATGAAATTCAAGTTACTTGCAAAACTTTAATCTGATTACAATCCTTGCGAAAGAAATTAAGAAATCAAAGACTAAGCTGAAAACCGAATGGAAAAACCAGAACTACTTTCTCTACCGAATTCTCTCTCTCTACCAAAACTAATTCTAATCATAATCTCTTTACGCTCTCTCTTCAGCTCCATAATCATCATCCTTCCCTCGGGTCCATGTGTGTATCCCGGATTTTCCGCTCCATGTCCTCTATCTTTCCATCCCAAACCTAATGACAACTTTGCCCTTTTTTTATTTCAGAAGAAATCTCGTCACATGGTCAGTTGAGGACACCTGGCAGATGTTGCGGAGAAAGACCCGCTCATTCGAATGTTTTGAACTGTATTTGAATATGCATTTCTCTTCAGAATTTTTATTTATTCTTTCAGAGTATTCGAATGAGCTATTTTCATATTAAAATACAATTTTCTTCTTCCAAAACTCCCAGAATGACGATTTTGAATCAATTGGAATTGATCAACTGCTGTATGCTTTTTGCTGTATCCATCATTTCTTCTTGTCTTTCAATATAGCTCAATTTGCTTTCATTTGTGCATAAAATCACCACATACTCCAAATTATAGTAATGAGGATGAGTTCTGCATCAGACACAAATTCACATCATTCATGTGCTATAAAAAGGTGTGATTACATAGAAAAATATATAACAATTTAAGTCCAATCACACATCCCCCCACTTCAACATTACTAGTCCCTAGTAATGCCTTAAGTAAAGCATGCAAGA
>QLOD02016021.1:0-119505 GCA_003260245.2 Sideroxylon spinosum | reverse complement strand
ATCATCAAATGGATATCAAAGTGCCAACCATAAAATGTAGAAACAAGAAGGTAGAAAGGGTGAATATTACCTCAAGAACTTCCAAATTTGAAGAAAAACAAAGAAACTAAACAAGAGAAAAGGTTAGAAAAAAAAAGAGAGAGAAAAAAATGACCAAAGAAAGAGTTAGTAGAAAAGAATAAATAAATTAAAAAAAAAAAGAGAAGAAAATCAAACTAAAAAGAAATAAGTAAAAAAGACAACAAAAGAAAAAATCTAATCTATTACGTACAAATAAAATGATTAAGGGGGGTTATCCAACACCCCCTCTATCCCAGGCATCCACAAATGGTTTAACAAAAGTGAGGTTATCCTCAAGTTCATGAATTATTGAGGGTGGATCCTTCTTTTGTGGAACGCACACAGAAGAATAAATGACCTCGTAGGGTTCATAAAACACCAACTATGGCCAAAGATTATTTACATATATGAACACAGAATGTGGTTGTGTGTTCTCTAGTATCCCATCGATACCTAAGTAGTCAATGCACACTTTCCCCGTGGCTACGACCTCTCCCCAGTGATGATTGGTGTCATGGTAGTCATTCACAATCCCTGTAGTAAGACTCTCAGATGGGGCTAAGTTAAGAGGTGAGAGGTGTGCACCACTCTCAACCTCGGGTGTGTAGTGAAATAAACTAGGGTTAACCGATTCAATGATGTGCTCCTTAGGCCATGTGACATTCAAATGCTCAATTGGAGTCAAAGGACTCTCAATAGGGTCTGAGATGGTCGGGTTAGGTTAAGCATCAAGCACTATGGTGGTGTTGGTTGACATGTCCTCTAGATTTTCAATAGATAAAGTCTCATACCTGTTAGAGTTTGGTGAGAACGAGTCAAAGGGTTCATTCCCTTCACTATCCCAACCATTCTCACAATGGTCACGCCACTCAATGTTTAAGGTTTTTGAATTAGGATTTTCTCGTGCAAGTGACAAAAATGTCCTAGATTTTGCAATTTCGGTTTCAGCGAGTGGTCGAACATGAGGACATACACCATACTCAAACAATGTATCATCTAGTGTAGCATCAATATGTGTGTAAGTCTCATGTGCACTAGAATTGACTTCTAAGTTAATTTCATCCCTATATTGAGTTCGCTCATAGAGTGACTCAACTTGTGCATTGTTAGGTTTAGTAGACCATTAACCCCAGGTCTCCTCAGACTAGCCCTTTGTGAGTTGAGTGGGGTTGGGACATGCAATATCCAAATAATTAGGCTCCGCACAAACTCTACTTTCTAACAATGGATCATGAGCATCAAGTAAAATAGAGGCATACGGGAAAAGGTCGGTGTGTCTTTTAGATGCATAAGGTTCAAAAATAGGTTTACGTCTTTCCTGTGGCTTGGTGTACTCATAGAAAAATTCAAGAAATGACCATCCCTCTTCCGAGGTGAGGTGAAGAAGCTCCCTACCTAAGATTTTATCAAACGCCTGGTGCAACTCACAAGGTAGAGCATTGTATAGTTTAGGATGTACCCTAGTTCTAATCCATGACTTGGGAAAGTTTCCAAAAGGTTTTGAAGTTTTGAAAATTGGGAAGAAAAGTTGCAATAAAATCATTTTGTAACTCTTCCCAAATATTAATGGAGCAAATAGCAGCACAACACCAATCATCGGCCATTCCACATAATGCTAATGGAAGAAAATTATATTTTAAAGAATCATCCATGTAACTATTCATGCAATATAAACAAACTGACTCAAAATTTTCTAGATATACTCTAGGATCCTCACGTTCAAGTGCATGAAATTTAGGTAACATATAAACGGTTTCTAAGCAAAAATCAATTCCATAAATGTTGCCTAAATAATCAATGAATGGGTTGATGTGGTACGGTGAACTAGAACTATAAGGAAAATAATCCATGTTCATGATATTTTATTTATTTTATTATATTATTTTTTTTAAAAAAAAAACAGTAGAAGAGTAACCTAAACTTTCCTAATGAATCAAAACTATAAAAGTTCACCGATAACAGCGCCAAAAACTTGACCGCCTCACAAATGCGTAGTTAAACATAACCCCCAAGTATAAGGGCGTGCGGTGTAGTTTTACCTGGTGAGTCCAGGATCGTATCCACAGGGAACTATGAGAATGAGCACTAGAGTTTCTAAGTTCTTCTAATCTACTGTTCTCTTCTAAAACAAGAAAAATAAATAGGTTTTGATTTTGGGAAAGGTTGGTTTCTTTTAACTCACTAATAAACAAATAAACTAAATTGCAATAGTTAAATTAAACAAAAAAAAAAAAGAAAGCAATAAAACCAAGCATTTAAGGTAATTAAAGATCTTGATCCAACCTGCAACTCTGGGTGAACACCTTATTTTCGTATTAGATATGATTTTCATCTCAGTTTACAGCTCACGTTTAGGAAAAGTAAACTAGAAGATTTTATTGTGAAAGCCTTAATTCCAAAGCACAGTTTTAAAATCACATTTAGGATACATAAAACCAGAAAGATGTTATCTTAAAAACATTCTTTGGTCCAGTTTCTTTTCTTTGATTTCAAAATATAAAGAAAGTCTTAATCAAGTAACATCATTAGGGATTTCAATGAAATATGATCGAGGTTACATGTTTTCAAATGTTTTGAAAACCAAAAGAAGAAGAAAACCAGAAAATGAATCTAGATTCTTCTCTTATATTTTTGAAGAATTAAGAAAATTCTAATCTTATGCAGTTATCAGTGATTTCAAGGAAATATAAATATAATCAACTACACAAGTTTTCGAAGGTTTTGAAAATATTAGAAGACAGATCTAGAATAAGAAGAACCTTAGCATACAAGATCTACATTACATGCTTGGATTCGTTCACATCTAGTATTCAAATAAAGATCCACCCATCATTGATGGGTTGAATCAAGTATAAACCTACGCTAACATTTTGTAAGAATTCATAAATATAAATCAATAAGAAAGCAAGAAAATACGGAGATGAAATGAAAGAAAGGTATCTGAAACTTCTATAAAAATAAGAAAAATACAATACCGTACTTTAAAGAATTAAAAGAGCGAAGAACAATAACTAAAGCTGAAACAATTGCACCTACTGTTGCGAAAACTCGTAAAAATATCTTCAAAAAAATGAAAAGACCTTGCCAAACCCTAAAAACTAATCTAGAATGGCTGGAGAACTCCTTCTAAACAGCTGCTCAATGGGTATTTATACCCCATGCACAAAACCCTAAAAATAACCAAAATCGTGAAACCTCGGGTGTCCCAGGTGTCTGGAGACTCAGATGGGATGTCCAGACGGCAGTAGCTACATGTTCCAATTTTTATCTTTTGTGGTCCTGAGGGTGTTTGGACACCTCTGTATGCCAGTGTTCCTGATTTCGACTACGATTTTGACCTTGTATACGACAGATTCAGCTTCAGCTAAAACACAAAGGTTGTAGCTCTTTGAGTCTTCTTTCCAACCCAAAAAGAATCAGATCAATCGGAGTTGTGAGTGAAAATTTATGGCCAGAACACTATCAGGGTGTCGTGCTAGACATTTGCCGTGGTTTGCATATTTAAGCTCCAAACTTGCTTCTCTCCTTCCATACCCTCCATGGAAGTGTTCTTCGAGCTATCTTTTGTTGTATTCTTCATCTTTGACACTCCCAATTGCATTTATTGAACCTGTTTCCTACAATTAGGAAAACGAAATCACATTAGTGTAGAACGTAACAAAATGCATGAATAAAGAAGAAAATGAATGACTTTATCTTTAGATAACGATCTTGCAATTATTAATCCCGGCTCACTTTCTTGCTCCGTACTCTATTTTGTTCCCTTCCATTACCCTAATGTGGGGATGACCTTTGAGGGTTTACAGCAGAAGAATACAAACTGGCTCAAAGGGCTTGTAAGGGATTTAATTAGCCTAATCTAAAGATAGTAAAACTGAATGCTTCTTTTCAGTTTGAATTTGACCACTTTGTTTAAATGAACCACTTTCAGGTTACTTTGATGCTTCTTCTTAAGTTGAGTTAACATGGTTTGACGTGATGGCGACTTGATGATGAAATATATCCTTTATGCCTAAACCATCTTGTTTACTTACCCCATTATGGGGAATGATCCAAAGTATGGTTTAATGAAAAGAATGCGTGATTTATTTTAGGCTCAAAGGGTTTTGTAATGGATTAGGCTCAAAGGGTTTTGTAAAGGATGATCGTAATCTACCTAGAATAGCTAAAATGATGGCCTTTAGTCATGTTGAGTTTGAAAACTTAGTGTCTTAAGGTCTAAAAATTGTTAAGGGCATCCCAAGGATATTGGTTTGTATTGAGGCATTTATTTATTTACTTTTTTGGGTATGGTTATTTGAATGAAGAATGGGTTAAGGGCTCAAAGAATTGAATGGCTAAGGGTTTAACCTTGATCGGGGATTTGAGGATCAAATGCACTTTGTCATATTAAGTTTGGTCTATTAAGCTGACAAACTCGAGGGTTGCATTGGTGACCATTTCTAGGGAGTAGAAAATGACCTCAATGGTTTGATCTCTTAAAGATGGTGATTGACCCTACTTGGTTGCCTACATATCTTGGTGGTCTGAGAATCTGGTCAACTGTAGTTCCGGTGAACATCAAGATTTCCTAATTAAAAACTTTAAGCGCAAGTCATTTAGTTGTGTTAAAGTTTGTTATTCCTTAGCAATGATTTTAACAAACTATTTTTTCACAATGAATGTTTAGTGGAAATTGATTGACTGTTTTGAAAGGTTTGAAAATTCTACGCATAATTATATATGGTTGTAGGTTTATAATTGCACAAGGGTACGGTGTTTATTTTTAACTATAAAACAAAAGACAAAGTGCCGGCCTAGTAGGACTAAAAGAAATATCTCAAGAATGGGGGTACTTGGTTTTGTTGGTAATTTGGAAACTAGGGTTGGTTTCGTGTTATGTTAAAAAACGTGCGTTAGTGAGTTGTGGTTGTGAAGAATGTTTGGTTTCGTGTTATGTTAAAAAATGTGAGTTGCGGTTGTGAAGAATGTTAATTTCTAAGTGTGATTACTAAAATATATTTGTTATCATGTTGCTGTACCGAAAATTCAAGAAACAATTAAAAGAATTTAGAAAGTGGTCTGAGAATCTGGTCAACTATAGTTCCGGTGAGCATCAAGATTTCCTAGTTAAACACTTTAAGTGCAAGTCATGCAGTTGTGTTAAAAAATTTTTAATGCTTAGCAATGATTTTAACAAGCTAGTTTTTCACAATGAATGTTTAGTGAAAAGTGATTGACTGTTTTGAAAGGTTTGAAAATTCTACGCTCAATTATATATGGTTGTAGGTTTAAAATTGCACAAGGGTGCAGTGTTTATTTTTAACTATAAAACAAAAGACAAAGTGTCGGCCTAGCAGGACTAAAAGAAATATCTCAAGAATGGGGGTACCAGGTTTTGTTGGCAATTTGGAAACTAGGGTTGGTTTCGTGTTATGTTAAAAAATGTGCGTTAGTGAGTTGTGGTTGTGAAGAATGTTCGACTTCGTGTTATGTTAAAAAATGTGAGTTGCGGTCGTGAAGAATGTTAATTTCTAAGTGTGATTACTAAAATATATTTGTTATCATTTTGCTGTACGTGAAATTCAAGAAACAATTAAAAGAATTTAGAAAATAACAGGGACATTAGTATTTATATTTATAATTTTAATATGTACAATAAATTAGCAAAGAAAACTAAAATCGTCTTGCTTTTGTAGTCATCTTTTATACTAGAGCTTAAGATCTTCAACTATTATTTATCCATTGTCGATTAGGTCTTGATTTTTATGCCTCAGAGCCAAATAGTATTTCGTTTCTTGACCCTGCAATTTCTTATGGTATTTACACCTCTTGGAGGGGTTATAAGAATGAATAAAAGGTAGTGTCGACATATGATTTGAAAAGGGTTGAATCAGCTATGCCTTATGAAGTTGTTGAAATGCTTCAATCCTACTGCAAGGCAAATCAGTTGATATACTTCATTGATATGCTTTACGAAGTTGTTGATATTTACATCTTTTTGGCCTAGAGGGGGCCTAAGGTTGGTTATCTGTCCCTAACTTTTGACGCAAATATTGTTGAATTGAAGAAAAGAATTACATAGAGAATCTGGGAGACAACACTACAGCCATTTCTGCTTCTTTCACAGTCTCTATTTTTTTGAAGGTGTTATTAGAGCATAGATCAATCAGTCGACCATACTAAATGCCCTCCTCGAATTTTTTCCTTAAATTATGAGCTTAGCGAAAGATCAGTGTAGGTTAGAAAACATCCTATTGAAGTACATCCCTTTGAGTGTTTCCACAAAGATTCTGGTGTGTTCTATTTTAGTTAAGCGAGGATCAACTTAGGATACACTTTCTTGCTAGCTTAAAGCATAGGCATGGAAACTCTTAGAGTCAGACTTCTTCATGGCCATAAGGGACCGTCTACCAATAGCCAACTTGTAGTTGTATCTATACTATTTTATGAAGATGGCGATAAGATCTTCCCAATTTCTTATTCAAGTCAAATCTAGGCGTGAGTAACATTGCATTACTGGGCCAATGAGGCTTTGTTAAAAGAGCTATGTCATGAAAGGGTGATTGCCATTATAGCCACAGAGAGTACCGATATGGAGTTTGAAATGAGCAATATGGTCTTTTTGCCTTGCTATACTTGGGGAACTCTCGTATTCTGGATTTGAAAGTTAGCTTCAAGTTTGGGTAGAAACAAAAGATCTAGAAATCAATATTCCTTTAGACACAGGTGCTATAGTGATTCTTCAAGGCCTCCTCAATGCTTTTAAGTTTCTAGATGAAAGCAAGCGCTAATGTTGAAAAAGGCAGAGGTTGGGAACGCTGTAATTGAAGGGATGATGGTTATTATTGCAGGAGATTGCTAGGTTTGAATTCTTTAGGTTAAGAGAATGCAAAATAGCATACATGAGGTATACTAGAGCTAGTTATCTGATGAGTGGAGTTTTGTGGTAGTGGAAGACCAACACTTGAATTTTAAAATTTAGGGTGCTTTAAAATTTATCATTCATGTCTTGCTTTCTTTTATTTTCAAAAATAAAACTTAATTTTGGAAAAATACTTTCTTTTACAAAACTTCAAAGCTAGTTATAAATAATTTCCTTTTTTAAGTTCATGGATTTAAAACACAAAATTGAGTTTTTTTGTTTTAGTGGATGCATAACATGTATATCATCAAACAGAATAACATCACATGCTGTATAGATATATATAAATGTAAACAACATCTATCTTTTGGTCTGCGGTCTATAACAGAAAATCTATGTAACATCTATAACATAAGGTTGAACTCGGCCTCCTTAGTCTCCATATTCTTCCTATTCGTTTCTTTAATATTTAATATTACATAAAATATACACCCATATATGGGCATAAATAATTGCTAAATAATTCAAAAAAAAGAAAAAGAAAAAACTAAATAAAGAAAGAAATAGGAAAACCAATAAACTTACCATTTCACAAAAAAACCAGGTTCATTGCCATATACTTATAAATTTATACAACCTTTTCTTGTTGACCAACAAAAAGAGAGATCCCCATGTCACATTAATAACAAGCATATATAACCATTCATAACCAAACAATTTTAAACAACATTGAAATTACAAGATAAGAAAATTATGCAAAGTTTTGGATTAATGAGAATTATTAATTCCTCACTTTATATTAATTAGTTGTAAATCTTTAGTCATATATTAAAGAATGTCTAGAACTAAGGAAAAAAATTAAGAAAAGATTTGGTTAATTAACTTTTAATTTTTGGAAACATATATCAGGTTGCTACAAAGCTATAAAAAAAAAAAAAAAATTGGTATCAAAACGAGTTTGGTTTGATGCCAAAACAGTCAAATAGCTTAGTTTACAGAATTTGAATCAAACAAACAGAGCCTTAGAACTTTTCCAAACAAACAGAGCCTTAGAACTTTTCTAACTTTGGGCCACTAGTTGTTAAGTTGCTGGCACCTTATAAAAAAAAACTTTTATGAATTGCTCACCTAGAGTAAAACTCCCCACACCAAGAAGCTTTTACGAATCAGGCTTACGCAAACGCCGCGGGACATTTTTATTTTTTTAGGACAAAATTTCAAGAAAATTGATAGTAACTAAAAAAATCAGAACTTTTTTTTTCCTTTTCTAATCCAAGTCTTTGGTCAAACACAAAAAAATCGACTAACCCATTCTTTTGACAACGATTTTTTTTCTTTTCTTATTAATTAAAATATAATTTTAATTTATTTTTTGGACAATAACTAATTATTCAAAATTTATAAATAAAATAAAAAAATAAATTTAATTCTATGAACAAATAAGAAGTTGTAAAAAACAAACCATACAAAACCTGGCTCTAATACCATTTGTAAGAATTAGGAACACAGGGGAATAGGTTTTCAAAAATTTTTTTTGAATCAATCAAGCATGAAATAATTCAAACTTCTTATATTCTTGAATTTGAAATACAAAAATGGATTCAAATCAATAAACAAAACTAACCTTTTGGTGTTTCTTGATTTGATCTTGGCTTCTCGAAATTTTCTTTCCCACTGGTTGAAACTCCTTGATTTTCTGCTCTTTGTCGTATTAGGATCGTCTTAGGGTTTGTTTTGACATTTAAGGTTGTGTGAGCAACTTAAGTGATCGATCCTTTATAAAGGCAAAACCAGAGAACCTATGTGTAAATAAACTTAAATTGGCTAATTAAAAAGTCGCCCATAATTATCTCTTAAGTACGAATACATCCCCTAATAATTATATCTTACTCCACTGAAAAGGTATAATTGAATTCCAACCCTAGTTTATTGAAATAATTTTATGAAACACGTTGTTCACTCTTTAATTCTGTAATTAGCCCTTTTACTAGATATAAAAAAAAAAAAATTTGAATTAAGAAACTACCCAATTCAAATGATATCTCCCTCCATATTCTAAGAACTGTTATTCTAATCACTTTATACTGGTCACCATCTCAATAAAATATTAATATTCTTGTATGTTCTCTAGTTTTATGTAATGATTTCTAAAACACTGAGGTGTAGACCTAATGATAATCAGCCTCATCCCTGATGAATTGGGGTCATCATTACATAAAATAGTGTCCATCACTATCTCAGGATATAGAGCAATTACTTAGAGTGAATATTAGAAATACATTAATGCGGATAGCATACTTTAGATGTGTTTCTTATTTTTGTCCCATTCGGTGTCTTCCATACCAACACTTTAGATTCAGTGCCTACTACTCTAATGATTAAGATAAATCCTTCTATCATATAGAAATCTAAATTGTTACATTCTCTTAGTTGAGATGTCCCCATCTTATCATTGACTTCGAACAAATCTAAATGGACTAATACTTAGATCCATATCGCCTATGTATGAAACACTTTCTTACACATGAATCTAGTTTATTAATTAATCAAGGATTATATTCATCACATGAAATACATGCAGCCATAAGAAATAAAGAAACTTTAGATAAACTAAATAAGAGCTCTTTATTAAAATAAAATCAATTTTATCATCTAGTGTATGACTTTTGGGCATACATCCCAACAAAAATCTCACACTAGAAATTCAACAAAATTTCAACTTGAGACTTTACTAAAATTCTAATAGATTTTGAACAAAAATCTGTAAAGACAAAAATTCAGTTGGGTCAATAAAGGGCACCCACTCAAATAAAGAGGAAATTTTGCCCAGCAAGACATTTGAATATTAGGAATGAAAAACTGAAGACTAAAAAAGTAGATAGGATTTTTGTTTATTTTATTCTTCAGTTTAAAAGTGTTCATTGTATTTTATAGAGTGAATACTCATTCTAATTTATTATTTTCAATATTTCTTCCAATGAAAAATTTGAATGGAATAAGGTAATAAAATGAAGATTTAAGTTACAACTCTTTGTATATAACTCATAATCACATCATCATTCTTTCCCTCCCTAGCGAGGATGACCTCATAAATAAGATCAAATAAAATTTCATTTAGAACCAATTTTTTGAAAAAACTTTCATATTCATAATAGGTACTATCGCTACAATTCACTCCGCTCAACACTTTTCTGTCAACATCAAATTCGGAATTGGAAACATGGCATCTTCATCTAAAGCACTCAACACAGTCAGAATTCAAGCAACAATCATAACTAGACCAGAAGGAATAACCCAACCCAACAACCTCCCAACTCAATAACAAATGCTTCTACCTTTATCATATACATCGATAGAGCTATTCATAGCTTAGATAGTTAAAAATATTGATGCTCAAGATGTCATTTTTGAACCACTGCCAAATTACATTGTAGTTGACACCAGCTTAACAAGGGAATTGTCACGTCCTAAATTTCATAACCTGGGGACGTGAGTACTAAACCCCAAATCATCCTCAGCTTACACCCATAACTGATGGTAGTCTGACGTCAAATCAATCTTTAAAAAGCACACTAATGCCTCCAGTTGATCAAATAAGTCATTAATCCTCAGGAAGGGATACCAATTCTTGATGGTGACTTTGTTCAACATCCTATAATCATTGCACATCCTAAGCATACCACCCTTCTTTGTTACAACTAGTGCTGGCGCACCCCATGAGATGTGCATAGTCGGATAAACCACTTAGACATTAGATCCTCAATCAGAGCCTTAATTTTGCTAGCTCAGCAGGTGCCAACCTATGTAGAGCAATAGATATCAACTCGGTCCCTGGAGCCAAGCCAATTATGAACTCCACTTCTCTTACTGGTGGCAAACCAAACAAGTCTTCGAGGAATACCTCTGAAAACTCACAAACTACTCAAGCATATCAGCCACATTATGTTCTCTATCTTCCATTATTAAACAAGTAAATAAGCTATAAAGATCCACTCGTTCTTACTTGTCCAGAGAAGGCAAAGTTTGAGGACTATAGTGTTCATCACATTCCCTTGCAAAGTCATATAGCCTTTAGAACAATCGATGAACGCTCAGTATGCGACCAGCCATTACATCCTAAGTATCACATCGAAGCTATCCACTTTTGGCACAATTATGCAAGCACTGATAATCATTGACTGAGGCCTCCATCCTTATTACCATTACATAATTCCAACAAACTCTATCTAACTAAGTGTATCCCCTTATTAGGGTCTCAACACGCAAAGGCAGTGAAAAGCATTCAATAGAAAAAGCAAGTATAGAAACATAACCCAGCACCCGCATTAGTTTTCAGCTCACGGGTTAATTCTGGATGCACATTCTCAATTGGAGCCTCTTAGCCCAATCCATCTTGTACTCCATGAACAAAATTGAACTAAACCTCGTGACCTCTAGGTCCCTTACATTCTCTACCTCTAACTACTGACACAACTTTTGATGCCATAAGGATTAGGAACCAAAAAAGGAAACACAAGATTCAAAATCTAAAACACTTCAAACACCACGTCACATATAGCACTTCAAACACATACCCCAAAATCATAAAAATTCCCCTTGTCCTTAGGTATTCCTAAACCTAAGCTCTGATAGCAAGATGTCATGCCTCGAATTTCATAACCGGAAGATGTAAAGACTAAACCCCAAAGTCACCACCAATATATATTTATCAAACACTATCAGAGTGGAAGTAAAATGATAATGTTGCATTCTCCTTTAGAATACTCCAAAGGTCTAACAAATGCCACGAAAGGGCTACAAAACAATACGCCTCAAATTAGTCCTAAAACCACATATTCGAAATAGTACATAAAATAAATAACAGCAATGCTCAACTAGTCTATCTCATGGTTCCATCATGAGAATCTGTCCCTATAAGATCAATTGTAAGGGGTGAGCACTAAATCATGTGTGCTAAATAAAAAGCGTATAAGAATAAGTTTCTTAATCTTGCAAGACAAACAACACCTAATCAACTTTAAAATTTAGTTAACTTTTCATAAATTTCACAGTATTACTGCCATGCTTATAATCATATGTCATTTTAAATTAGACAACAACTTAGCCATGAGCCCGAAGTCTCATGCTAAACAATACCAATCCACTCAACTACAATACAAATCATAATATCATACAATCGGTCAGGTACTCTTCAAGGTTAGTCAGTGGCTAGAACTAAACCTAAATACTCCAAATAGCCCTTATCTCATAGTCTTAGTCTATCAAATAATATCCCCAGACCTCAGTCATGGGATACAAATAGTCTCGAAATCCCAAATGTATAGATAGCCCTAGTTCTTCAGCTCTAGTCTGTCACTCGATAGCCCTAGTTACTCAATCCTAGTATGTCAATAGCCCTGATCCCATAGTCTAGTCTATCAAATCTTTCCTTAATAGGTTAAATATACTCTAATGTAAGCCATATATATACTTTGTAGGTTTCTAGCCTACGGGCTATACTAAACCACCCTGCGCAGGTTTCAGGGCTTTTGGCCATTCTGCTCTAGAATCAACTATTTTTAGTACCCTAAAAGACCCTAAATATAAAAAATTAAGTCATTTATTTAACATCACATATCCCGTAGATTAAATTTCTAAATTGGATTCCTTATGTTCATTCCAATACTATATAAGTTTTATGAAGTTTAAATGTATTCTGGACCTAAGTTTCATGTTGCCCTCCGTAAATATTATTCTCATTGCAAAATATATCAAATTAAATGTCATGCAACCATATTTAAGAATATATACAACTGATTGCACAAATAAAATTTAATATCAAGCATGTCTTGACAAGGAATGGTTTAGGGCATAAAATTTGATAATTCATGCAAAATAGAAAATAAAATATTTTTAATCAATTCAAAATCCTTAAATGCTTAGAATTAACCCAAGTTTCATAAAAATAAAATTAAAAATTTATTCATAAGACCAATTAATACAGATTCTAAGAAAACAAAATGGATGTTTCTGTTTAGGACCACACAAAATGGCCCACTTTCATGATTTATAACATTTAGTTTGAATTTAAAAAATGTGAAATTTTATATGAGGCCCATTCATATGTCTGGTTTAATACGTAAAAATTTCGAAAACTA
Organism: Sideroxylon spinosum; assembly: GCA_003260245.2. Taxonomy (NCBI): domain Eukaryota; kingdom Viridiplantae; phylum Streptophyta; class Magnoliopsida; order Ericales; family Sapotaceae; genus Sideroxylon; species Sideroxylon spinosum. The sequence continues at coordinate 106,464 of QLOD02016021.1, read as the reverse complement.
ACTCAACTTCTATAGACTTCTTTTATGCCAAAAACTAGACTAGTGTCAATGTAGCAACACAAAATAGTCAACTTTCCTATTTTCTAAAATACATGTTTGCTCTAAAACTTATAAAATTTTTACTATAGACTCTTTCATATGTCTAATTTCATTTATAAAATGTTCAAAAATTAAATCATCCTCTAAATATACTTTTTATATCAAAACTTAGATTGGTACCAGTGCTGCAATTTAAACCAAACTATCTATTTTTACATTTTTTATAAAATTCATTTTAACTCGAAAAATGATAAAAAAAATTTCTGGATACTATTTTAGATATATAACCTCATATGTAAAAATATCAGAAATTAATTCAACTTCTAGGTATGAAGTTAACATAAAAAGAATATACTGGTCCAGCGTAGAAATCCTAACCAAACATTTAAGTTTAGCTATTTTTAATAAATTAATTTTAACTCTAAAAATTCTAAACTTTTTATTAAATACTCATTTACATGTCTAGTTACATGGGTAGAAATATCAAAAAATGATTAAGCATCTAGGTATAATTTTATTACAAAAACAAAATACTAGTTCTAGTGAAAAAATTTTATAATTTCATATGGTAAAATCAATTCATAGGTCAAGCTTTCATCTCATGCACATATATATGTATACAATCAAACACAATTTTTTTTTTTTTTGCAAATAAATGAAGGAAACATAAACTCATATGCTAAATCCTACCTACCTTACTACACACATAGATGATCGGTAGATAAAAACGTTACTACTAACTCAGGTTAGCCCACTTTTTTTCCTCTACAGAAACTCTAGTGAAAGAACATACTCTGAGCCTCATGGAAATGAATCGGTCTTTTCAAAAAGATGTTGGAAGAAAACCCTTCCTCTTCCCTTTCGCATGATCTTCCAAAGTCTAATGACTTAAATATATATAATTATATATATATATATCTATCTGGTTTAATCAGGTTTTTTTTCTTTTACTGGGAACATTATAAAGTCTAGTGGCGAGGGGTTTATATAGGCCTACATAGGAGGCTTCTGCCACAAGCCTATACTTTTGCCTCCCCCATGCATAATAAATGTCTGCCTCCCCAACCAAATGAGTGTAGCCACCTCCCTCCTTGTCCAATAGAACTTGCCTCCACATTCGACCAATAGATACACACTCATCCTCTAGTCAACCAAAACTCACAATCATCTTTACCTACCAATAGTAACTCACCTCCTCCTTCCACCAATAGTAACTAGCCTCCTATATCACCTAATAGGGGTTTATCTCTCCCGTTGACCAATAAAACATACCTTCCTACTCACCTAATCAAAATACTCCCAACATAATATATATAAATATACACTAGCGTTAAATATATACATGCAAGCTACTTAAATAAACATGTCATACTAAGATAACTAACTAAAACAATAATTTAAATAAAATAAAATAAATGAATACTAATTGTAAATAATTAATAAAATATATTTGGAAAATTTTAGGGTCTTATAAGAATTGTTGGACCTAGCTTGCCTAGTAGGAGAAAAAGGGACAATTGTTAGAATTTCGTCCACCAGCCTTCATTGAATGCTAGACCTTATTGCCACCATTGATAAAGAAACCTCAACTAGCCACTAAAATTTAACATTGAGACCGCTAACCTTGCCCTTCAATTACAAATCTTAAAGCACACTTCCCCTATTGATTGAGCTTAAATTGTTACATATTATTTAGTTAATTGCACCTTGTCCTAGCACATAATTGATTTAAAATTTGCGTTTTTGTGTAGAATTCATCCCCACTACTCAGTTTGGAACATTTGTTGACTTTTGTTACAATGAAAAGCAATTCAAGTTGTATTGAGGATGCACAAAAAAAACTCTCATATGAATTCAGTACAGTAAGGCTAAATCATCAATCTGGGAAATCTGGAAGCAAGAAAGTTCATTCAAATGTGAGGACGGCTCATTCGAATACTATTGGAGAAGGCCGAGGGATATTACATATTCGAATACACTTTCAAGGCATTCGAATGAGGGAGAACATCTCACCAACAGATTCCATGTCACTACAACTTCCCCATGTGACGTGGTTCTGAAATGAGAGGATGGCAAATCTATAATTAGGGGGGGAGTTGTCTAATAGAATGAGGATTTTTCTGGAAGGAATGAGTGGAAAGAGTAGGGAGTGGACCTCACATATACAAAAAAGGAGGTACGGATGAGGAAAGGGGGATACAAAAAAATACACATTCAAAAGACACCCACCATTAGAGAGCAGAAGAATTAGTTTTCTTTTAGAGAGAGAGTTTTTGATAGAGAGAAATAGCTTGACATTTTTCTTTCTATTTTTAATTTGGGTTTTCTGATTTTAATTTCTGCACTCCATTTTAAAGTGCTATAACCTAACTTTGATTTACAAGCAAATTTCATTTTCAGTTTTGGATGGTTCCATTTCTGATTTCTATTTGTTATTCTTATTTTTCTTAGAATGATTGGCTAAGTTTTCTTGGGTTAAGGCAAGGAAAATATCCTTTCTAATGATGCTCAAGATGCCGATCTTCATGGGTTTATATTGAGTTCTATAATTACCAATTCTATTTGTTTCTAATTACTCTAGAAATCATTGGTTCAAGGTCTGATTGACTAAATATTTTATCGATGAGTTCATAGGGGTTACTTAACTTACAACTTTAATTGCAAATATTTATGAAAGTTACTAGACTTAGAACTTCTGTTGTCCTTAAGATAGGTTATGCACATCATATGTTCAATCTATGGCTTGATTCAATTGAAATTAATTTCCCTAAATTAGAACAAATAGATTGATGATCTATACACTCTTGGCATTTTGAGACTGATTTGGAAAGGCATTGAACTTGCCTTGCCCATCGTTTTAATTTCAGATTTTCGATAAATTTAACATTCATTTCCAAACTCATATTTCTAAAACCTTCAACCATCATCAAATCAAATTTTCATTTTGTTTTGAAACTCATGTGAGCCATGTTTTTGCCGCTTTAAGCCATTAGAATCAACCACTCATTTGCTCCTTAGGTCCCTATGGAAATCGACCTGGTATTCACCAGTTTATTGTGCTACAACCATACCTTGCACTTTGGGAAAGTTTGTCTTAATTTACTTACTCAAACCACTTGATCAGAATTTACATTTGTGAGTGAGGTAATTGAGCAACGAAAAGCACAATTTTGGCTTGCTTGGCAGCAAGATTCACCACCATCTTCAACAACTGAGCTGCTCAACTTGTTGGGTAACTTTGTTCCATTACTTTTCATTTTTTTAGGTAGTAGTTATAAATTTTAGAATAGAATTTCTGTACTTGAATTCTGGGCTGTAGCATCTGAATTTCTACAATCAAATCTATTTTGCTGCATCTAATATGAAAAATTACTGCATCTGATCTTTGATTTGCTGTATTTTGCTACTGCATTTTGTTAGAGGAGAATAGGGCTGAATTTTATGTTAGTTGGTGGATAAATTCTAAATTTAGGAGGCTAGGTTAGAATCGATTTGAATCTAAATTTTTTTGTGCATGCTGTTAAGGTCTGGTACAGTCGTGGGAATTAATTCTGAATTACATAATCCATCATCACTTGCTAAGTTGCTTGAATTTGCATCATCAAACACATCATCTGAGCATTCGATTGCACAAATGGACCTACCTTTGCCACCACCACCTATTTTGCTGGAAAGAAGTGTTCAAATAGAGAATGACCAACATGATCAAAACATTCTCAGACCTCTCTGTGAATACCTTCATCCAGCTAGGAAAACAACACCATCTTGTATTACACTTCGACCCAGACATCAGAATTTTAATTTCAAACCTGGTACAATTCAACTTTTACCCACTTTCCATGACATGGATTCAAAAAATCCTTATATGCATATGAAAGAATTTGAAGAGGTTTGTGGAACTTGTGTAGATAGACATGCTAACGAGGATATGGTTCGTCTCAAATTGTTTCCATTCTCATTGAAAGACATAGCAAAAATGTGGTTGAATTCACTTGGGCCTAGATCAATAGGAACCTGGAGAGACATGCAAACTAAACTTTTAAAGAAGTATTTTCTAGCTAATAGGATAGTGATTCTTCAACAACAAATTATGAATTTGGTGTGTAAGTCAAATGAAACATTTGCACAAGCATGGGAAAGATTTAAATAGTTGTTATAAGCTTGTCCTCATCATGGTTTTGAGTCTTGGAGAATAGTTAATTTTTTCCATAATGCATTGACTCCTAACTTGAAAATGCTTGTTGCAACAATGTGCTATGGTGAATTTTATGATAAAACAGTCGAAGAAGCTTTGGATTTCTTTGATTCACTTGCTGAAAATACTAAACAGTGGGAAGTAGTTCCCCCATCATTTTCTGAATTTTCTGATAGCTCACATGCAAGAGGAAAATTTTAATCAAGTAAGATAGATGATCTTGGAGCGAGGTTGGCTACACTTTCAAAGAAGGTTGAGTCGTTGGAACAAAAGAAAGAGCAAATAAAGGAGCATGAAGTGAGATGTGTGATGTGTGAGACTTCGAATCATAGGACAGATGATTGTCCTACACTTCCAGCTTTTAAGGAGGTTCTTTATGGTCAAGTAAACCCCATACCACCTGCAAAACCTTTCAATCCAAATCAGGGGGTGAACACACTTGCCCAAGGAAGCAAATCATATTCAAACACTTATAACCAAGGGTATCGAAACCATCCCAATCTTTCTTGGAGAGCTGAGGCACAAAATCAATAGTACCAGTCCCAACAACCACTTCCACATCAACCTTTTCCTTCTCAACCATTTCCTTCATAGCCATTTCACTCTTAGCCCAACCCAAATTCTTACCAACCACCCCACAAGATATCATTGGAAGACACTTTACAGCAGTTTATGCAAGGGCAGATTGGAACAAATAATCGAGTTTCAAAGTTCCAAGAGCAAACAAATAGAGTAATGGAGGACATCCGAAGCCAATTGTCAAAGCTCACATAAGCTCTAACCATTAGAGAATTGAGAAAGCTTCCATCTCAGCCAAAACCGAATCCTATAGGCCAAGTGCACCTCAATGACTCATCATCCTCTGGTGTTTATAACAATGTGGAGTATGTAGAGGCTGTATCAACCTTGAGAAGTGGTAAACAAATTGTGACACCAGATTATATACCGCTTGAGGAAGAAAAAGAGAATGATGTGAGGGAAAATGAGGAAGAGTTTTGGAGCATCAAGCTGAAGAGTAAAGAGTTAGCTGAAAAAGAGCAGGAAATAAAGATAAATGAAGAGTAAGTTCGGGACAGCAAGCTGGACTGTAGCAGAAAATCAAAGGAAAAACAAAACCTGAGCAACGAAGAGTAGCAAATTCAGATGCAGCAGAAGAAGCATTCGAATACTAGTAAGCTAGATATAAGAATTTTAAGAGAACAGTAGGTAAATTCTGAAAATAAAAATGAGTTTTCTAGAAATAAAACTAATGTTTTTGGTGAAAATCAGTTTGAAAATCAAGAAAAAGATTTTGAAAATGAAGGAATTTTAAAAGAAACCAAAATGGATAGATTTGAATTTTTGCCAAAAATTCCTTTTCCTCGAAGATTGAATAAACGAAAGAAAGAGAAACTGAATTTTGAAAATTATGAAATTTTCAAATAGGTTAGAATTAATTTTCCCTTACTTGATGCCATTGAGCAGAATCCATCTTATGGAAAATTTTTGAAAGACTTGTGCACTGTGAAGAGGAAAATGAATGTGAAAGAAAAGGAATTTTTAACTGAACAAGTGAGTTGCATTTTACAATTTAAAACCCCACCCAAATACAAAGATCCAGGGTGTTCCACTATTGCATGCATCACTAGGGATAAGAAGGTAGATCAAGCTTTGTTGGACTTGTGTGCAAGTGTCGATCTCCTACCATTTACTATTTACCAATAGCTTGGGTTAGGGGAACTTAAACCCACTAGAGTGACATTGCAACTAGCTGATAGGTCTGTCAAAGTCCCTAGAGGTATTGTTGAGGATGTTTTAATTCAAGTGGAACATTTTGTTTTACCTATGGACTTTATAGTGCTAGACACTCAACCCATTCAAGGGAGTCAACTAGTTGTACCTGTCATCTTATGGAGACTATTTTTAACTACCTCAAATGCCTTGATCAATTGTAGAACCGGAGTCATTAAGTTCTCCTTTGTTAACATGACAATTAAGAAAAGCATCTTCAAAGTGACAAAACAACCTAGTGATCATGAGGGGTTAATGGAGGTTGATTAAATTCAAACCATCACTCAAGAACACTTTGATAGAGAATACCTGAGTGATCCTTTGGAGAAAGCATTAGTGAACAGTGAACAAGTTGAGTTTCTTGATGAATGTGAATTGGAAAGTTTTGATGAGGAAATTTTTGAGAAAAAATTGAGATTCTGTCATGTCAATGGATAAATGGAGACTCATTTTTGAGCCTTTAAAGCTACCAAAAGTCAAGTCTCAGCCATCTTCTGAAAAGCCACCCATACCCCGAGAGAAAGCCTTTACCAAATGACTTGAAATATGTGTTTTTGGGTGAGAGAGAGTCCTATCCAGCTATCTTTTCAACTTAGCTGAGTTTGGACCAAGAAAATAGACTTGTTGAGGTCTTGAAAGAACATAAAAGAGCCTTGGGTTAGACTATAGCAGACCTGCAAGGAAGCAGCCCACTGATTTGCACTTATAGGATATTTTTGGAGGAGGATGCTAAGCCCATTAGGTAAATGCAAATGAGGCTTAACCCTAACATGAAAGAAGTGGTTAGAGGGGAGGTAATCAAGTTGTTGCATGCTGGAATTATCTACCCTATTTCAGATTCTAAATGGGTTAGCCCAACTCAGGTAGTGCCTATGAAATCTGGAATGACTGTGGTGAAGAATGAGAAGGAGGAATTAGTTCCAATGCACATCCAAACCTGATGGCGCATGTGCATAGATTATAGAAAGCTGAATGCATTCACTAGGAAAGATCATTTACCTCTTCCTTTCGTAGATCAGGTATTGGAAAGAGTGGCAGGGCAGGCATTTTACTGTTTTCTAAATGGGTATTCTGGGTATAATCAGATTGAGATTGCATTAGATGATCAGGAGAAGACCACATTTACATGCCCATTTGGTACATTTGCATGTAGGCGCATGCCTTTTGGTCTTTGTAATGCTCCTGTAACATTTTAGAGATGCATGATATGTTTGTTCAGTGATTTTGTGGAAAAGTTCCTTGAAGTATTCATGGATGATTTTTCAGTTTATGGGAGTGACTTTGATGTTTGCTAAGAGAATTTGGAGAAATTCTTGTCTAGATGTGAGGATAAGAACTTGGTCTTAAATTGGGAGAAATGTCACTTTATGGTGACTCGGGGTATAGTTCTTGCCCACATAGTGTCTGCTAGGGGGTTAGAGGTAGACAAAGCCAAAGTGGAAATAATTCAAAACCTACCCACCCCTGGATATGTTAAAGATGTCAGATCATTCTTAGGCCATACAGGTTTCTACAAAAGGCTCATTGCATCTTTTAGTGCCATAGCTAGGCCCCTATGTAATCTGGTATCTCAGGATGTTCCCTTTGATTAGACACCCAAGTGTCAGGCCTCTTTTGATAGACGTAAGGGCTTACTCACTTTAGCTCCCATATTGCAAGCACCTGATTGGACCTTGACTTTTGAGCTAATGTGTGAAGCTGGTGATTGTGCTATTGGTGCAGTCCTAGGCCAGAGGAAGGAAAAGAAACCAAATGTGTTATATTATGCTAGTAAGACTCTTAGTGATGCACAAAAAAATTACATAACCAGTGAGAAAGAGCTTCTAGCAGTAGTCTATGCCTTAGACAAGTTTAGACCATATCTTGTGGGTTCCCATGTCATTGTATACACTGGTCATGCTGCATTGAAATATCTTATGACCAAACCTGATGCCAAGGCTAGACACATTAGGTGGATTCTTTTACTTCAAGAATTTGATTTAGAGATAAAGACAAGAAAGAGTTGAAAATGAGGTAGCTGACCACCTCTCCAGGATTCCAAATTAGGATTTAGCTTCATTTGATCCTCCCATAAATGAGACCTTCCCTGATGAATAGTTGTTTCATGTAGACTCATTTGAGGTACCTTGGTTTACAGATATAGCTAATTACTTGGCTACAGCTGTGATACCCGCCCACTGGACTAAGTTGGATAGGCAAAAATTATTTAAGAATGTGTGGCATTTCTTTTGGGATGATCCATACTTGTTCAAGTACTGTACAGACCAAGTCATTAGGAGATACATTCTCGAGAATGAGTACTATAGTGCCATTAAATTCTATCACACCCTAGCCTGTGGAGGTCATTTTTCTTCTAGGAAGATAGTGGCTAAGATTCTATAATGTGGACTATATTGGCCCACCATGTTTCGAGATGTGCACGCATTTTGTACTGCATGGATAGATGGCAGAGGCTTAGTAGCCTTACTCGGAGGAACATGATGCCACTTCACCCCATTTATGTGCTTGACATTTTTTATTGTTGGGGGATGGACTTTATGGGCCCATTTGTGAATTCATTTAGTCATGAATAATTTTAGTGGCTGTTGATTATGTTTCAAAGTGGGTAGAGGCTATCCCAACTAGAAGCAATGACCACATCAAAGTGATTAAATTATTTAAAGAGAAGGTGTTCTCTCGGTTTGGCATGCCTAAAGCTATGATAAGTGATAAAGGGACACATTTTTGCAATAGACATGTGGGGCTTTTGATGAAGAAAGATGGGGTAGTGCATAAAGTAGGAACATCTTATCATCCTCAAACAAGTGGACAAGCCAAACTTGCCAGTAGGGAGATTAAGAGGGTCATTGAAAAGACTGTGAATCCAAATAGAAAAGATTGGCCATTGAAGTTAGTGGATGCACTTTGGGCTTGTAAGACTGCATATAAGAACATCTTAGGCACGTCACCCTACAGGATGGTTTATGGAAAAGCTTGTCATCTACCCGTGGAGTTGGAGCATAAGGTCTATTGGGCAGTAAAGCACTTCAATGAGAACATTAATGAGTCGAGCTTCCAAAGAAAATTGTAACTTAGTGAGCTAGAGGAAATCAGGAATGATGCTTATGAGAATGCCAAGATCTCTAAGGATAGAGTAAAGAAGTGGCATGATACACACATCAAGAAGAGAGACTTGTTTATGGGACAAAAAGTCTTGTTGTATGACTCAAGGCTACATTTGTTTCCAGGTAAGTTGAGGTCTAAGTGGAGTGGTCCTTATGTGATTAAGAACATAACTGAATTTGGGGCTGTTGATATAGAAAATCCTATCTCAAGGAATGTGTTCCGAGTGAATTAGCAAAGACTTAAGGAATATCATGAGAATTTGGTGGCTGAAATTGAGAGTTGGGATCTTGAGGATCCCCTTGATTATGGCTAAAGAAGTGAGGAAAAATTCTGCTACATGTACCATAGTAGGATAGTTTTTCTTAAGTTCTTGTAATTCTTTTCTTTTCTGATTTTTGTGGAAAAACAAATTCAGTTTACAAGTTCTAACATTTTAGTTTCATCATTCATTCAAGCAATTAGTGATCATTCAGGCAATGAAGAATTTCTTTGATCTACAATGCAACTTGAATCAAATCTGCTTTGAGCATTTTCATTCAAAATTGCAACCATGGCAGTTTACTTGTAGTGGTATAATTCTTTTGGTAAGGTTCACAAAGTATGAGCTTCCTCTAATTCAATTTTTAATTTATGTTCTTTGTCTATGTTATCATCTTCTATTGGAAGTAAATAAGTTGGGGGGAGAATTGCTGAAAGTACTCTAAGTTCAGCTCAAAAGCATTGAATCATATATGTTTACTTAAGCTCATCAGGTATTTCTTCTCCCTTAGACCTTTATTTCTTGCCTTAGTTTTACATTGAGGACAATGATTTTAGTTGGGGGGATAATAGCATGAAATTGCTTGTGATTCTATTTGATTGCCACCAGTTGAGCTAAAAGGATTTTGTGTGATTGCCAGCTGGAGTGATTTTCTTAAATTGTCTTGTGAATGAGATTGTTTGGTTTAGCCTGCTAATTGGTAAATTTTTTTTTTTAGATTTGGCATTTTATTTTTTTAGGATTAGGTGTTTTTAGATATAAATTTTGGTAAAAACAATAAAAATAAAAATAAAAAATTCATCACAAAACATGGCTTGAGTTTCTTTAAAGCTGCCACAGATTCTGGTCTGTGAAGTACTGGGGTGCAGTACATTTGAATGGGAAAGTGGGTATTCGGATATGCTTACTATGATCTTGATATAAAGGTCGGTTCAGGGAACCCACCCGAGACATTTTATTTAGATGATTAAAACCCACACCGAAATGGCTCGATGGTGCCAGTTCGTACAAATTCCATTTTTTCCCTCCGTATACCAAAATCAAAGGAAAGTGAATAGACATTTGAGGGTTTGAACTTTTGAGGCTAGAAGCTAGGGTTTCTGGCTAGATTGACGATTACGTGCAGAAGAAAGGAGCAGGGGCGAGCATTTTTTTTGGAAAAATGGCTCCAAAGAGGAACATGACGGTGCTGGGCCGAAGAAGAACAAGCATAAGGCTAAGTGAGCAATCCAAAGGTATGGGATCTATTTCTATAAGCTCCCAACCTATAGAGTTAAGAATTTCTGGTCTACAACATCATCTTCCTCAGATGCTGAAGTTCACACACATAGTGAACAAAACCAAACTTTGAGTGAGAATAGTGGTAATGAGTCCATTCCAGAACTAGAAAACCTTGATGATTCTATGCCTAAAGAACCTTGTTCGAACCCTTGCTTTGTAAACCCACAATCTGAGGAAAGGTACATCAAGGGATATGCTAAGCAAGCGATTTTGTGTGAAAGGGGGATTCAACTGGATGATTATGCAGACCACCCCTTCAAGTAGAAGGAAATGATGGAGAATAGGGGATGGTCTGATTGGGTGAGTGTCATTCACAAAGCCATTATACCCTTAGTTAGGGAGTTCTATTCCAATGCTGTTAAGGGGGGATGGAAACAATGAAATTCATACAGAAGTTAGAAAGGAACCTATAATTCTGACCCCTAAATTGATAGTAAGGGTTGATGCACTTCCTTTTGGAGATATTCCTAGTGCAACCCCACAACAACAGGCTAAATGGGAGGATTAGTTAAACAAAAATAATTTGGCATAATTGCTATCAGGAAACCCTCAAATTCAGTGGGACAAAACTAGAATGTCTAGGGCAGTCCTCACTGATAAGAGCAAAATTTTGCACATGCTTATGTGTCCCAAAATTCTCCCTCATGCATACATTTCAATCGTGATAGTAACTCAAGCAGAATTTTTTGGGAAGCTACTTTTGGATACCCCTATTGATTTAACCACCCACATTTGAACCACAATAGCTGCAGAGATGGAAAAGCCCGAAGTCAACTCGGGACTACCTTTTGAAGGATTAATAACGAAGATTATACAGTACCATGGGGTGAAGGGGAAAGCAGGAATGGATATGGTCAAGCCTGTCGCCAGAATTACAAAGACTTTGGTGAGTAGAAGCCAAGGACAATTGGCTAAAAGAGCTATAGTGGGACCATTGGGTGAACATCAACCATCAGGGGAAGAAGGGGCTGAAGAAGTTACCATTCAAAGTGTGTTCGAAGTAGTGAGGGATATCCAGAGGAAGCCAGACGAGTTAATGGATGAAATGAGGAGCTGGAGGGCCCAGTAAGAAGAAACCAATGAGCAGGTGATCGAGATGTTGAATGCACTGTATGAACCTACCTCTCCAGAGTGAATCATTAAAGGGACTTTGTTTTGACAAGCAGATTAGAAGCCGTGCATGGGTTCTTAGAGAAACTTTTAAGCCTTGTTTTGTTAAGGGACCAAACTTTTATTTCTAACTTTTATTTAGTTTTCTGTGATGATGATCTGGATTCTTTTGCTGAAAATGATCATAGAATTGTTAGAATTCGGTTGACAGTTAAACTTGATCATTTGAACTGCTTGGAATGAATGATATGCTAAGAGTTTTGGATTTAATTGGTATCATGTGCATAAATTAGATTGAGCTGAGTTTACATATCGAAATTTTAGAGTTTACTTTACTTTCCTTATGTTTTTAAAGCTGAATGGTGTTGTGAATGGATAATGTTTAGAATTGTCTATTCAACATTTCTCTTGATGAATGAATTTATGAATGAACATTACATTTTATGGATTTGCAGCTATAAAGGAGACTTATACCTGAAGTGAGTTTTGAGCCTCTAGTCCTTTATTCATGAGAGATTTACAATTACTCTAGAAGCTTTTCTAAAAGCTTAAAATTTTCTTCACTTCAGTTTGTTCAATAACTCCAATTGCAATACTTTGTTTTTAGGCGTATGTGAAGTGCTAGAGGAATTGAAGTAACTTCTTGAGTCTTTGCTTTTATGGTTGAGTGGAATGAAACCATGGAAATGATAGTAGGCCATTGTTCCTAACATTTGAACCTGTGATCTCTTTTTTTAATAAACATCATCATTGCAACCACGTTTGAGCCTTACTAGAGCATTCAGTTTTCTTTATTTTTTACCATAGCATTTCCTTAGCCCTAATGAATGCTCTTTATCCTTTCGGATATGTTTTGAACTACACTGAAAGTAGGGCCAAAAGGGAAATCAAAAGAATGATGAAATTTTGAGGCAAGAAGAAGAGAAACATAGGGGAAAAAAAGACACTTGAAAACTCTAAAAAAAAAAAGAATTTCTTTTTTACAAGTATTCTTAAGTAGAAATTCTTACAAGTACATCTCAAAAAAAAAAAAAAAAGGCGAATAGAAAAAAATGGATAGAAGGTGTAATTCGGGTGGGATGTTGAAAAATAGTAGGAGGTTTATTTTAGTGTTTCAAAATATTTTTCAACTCCTTATCCCTTCTTTGAGTCACCCTATTGTACCCAATGACCCCATTACAACCTAAAGGAAGTCCTAATTGATTCATGGAAGAATTTTCATTCAATTTTAAAAGTTTGGAATTAGGAAAGTTTAGTGAAATTCTGAGGTAACTTTACTGTACCATTCTTTCGTGGAGTTATGCCAAGTCCTTTCCTTTATTGAATAAAACGTTCTTGACTTATGGATGCCACCTTCTAGAATTTGATTTATATTTACTCTTTTAAAAAAAAGGGCATCTTGAGTGAAACCTTGTGCGCTCTATTTTCTTGTGAGAGTAATCTAAGGTGGGAATTGAAGTCGAAGCTTGGGAAAGAAATAGAAAGAAAAGTTCATAATTAAATAAAGTTTAAAAGGTTTACGTTAAGTAAAAAAAACAAATTTACAAGCTCTTATTCTTTTACAACTACTTTACACACTTGGCAAGTTTCATATCTCTTACAAAATTTCAAATTGTAAACCTTTCTTATGAAAGTTTTTGATTATGATAAACTGATTTTCTGGAGCTATTAAAATGTTATTCATTTGAAAATTGAGTTAATGTTTGTGGGTATCATCACTGCAAGCCCTCGCGAGACTACACTCGTCTACTAGGGGGGACCTAGGGGTTGAAAAGGCTTACTATATGAGCTAAGTATAGTTATGTTTTCCTACGAAAATGGATTCTCTTTTTTGTTTTTTCAAAAATAAAAATAGAAATTCTATTTTTTTCTTTCAATAAAACATCACTGTGACACCATCTCTTTGAGCTATTACTAGGGACTAGTAATGTGTTAGTTGGGGGTTGTGATTAAGCTTAAATTGTTACATATTATCTATTTAACTGCACCTTTCCCCAGCACATAATTGATTTAAAATCTATTTTTTTGTGCAAAATTCATCCCCATTACTCAATTTTGGAACATTTATTGATTTTTGTTACAATGAAAAGAAATTTAAGCTGTATTAAGGATGCAAAAGAAAAGAGGAAAACTCTCATCAGAATTCAGTACAGTATGGCTAAATCATCAATTTGGGAAATCTGGAAGCAAGAAAGTTCATTCAAATGTGAGGACGGCTCATTTAAATACTATTGGAGGATGCTGAGGGATATTACATATTCGAATATACTTTCAAAGTATCCAAATGAGGGAGAACATCTCAGTAACAGATTCCACATGACTGCAACTTCCCCATGTGACATGGTCCTAAAATGAGAGGATGGCAAATCTGTAATTAAGGATGGAGTTGTCTAACAGAATGAGGATTTTTCTAAAAGCAATAAGTGGAAAGAGTAGGGAGCAAACCTCACGTATACAAAAAAGGAGACACGGATGAGGAAAGGGGGATACAAAAAAAAAAAAATACACATTCAAAAGACACCCACCATTAGAGAGTTGGAGAATTAGTTTTCTTTTAGAGAGAGAGTTTTTGATAAGAGAAATAGCTTGAAGTTTTTCTTTCTATTTTTAATTTGGATTTTCTGATTTTAATTTCTACACTCTATTTCTAAGTGCTATAACCTAACTTACTTTGATTTGCAAGCCAATTTAATTTTCAATCTTGAAGGGTTCCATTTCTGATTTCTAGCTCTATTCTTATTTTTCTTAGAATGATTGGCTAAGTTTTCTTGGCCAAGGCAAGGACAATATCCTTTCCAATGATGCTCAAGATGCCAATCTTCATGGGTTTACATTGAGTTCTTTAATTACCAATTCTATTTGTTTCTAATTACTTTAGAAATCATTGATTCAAGGTCCGATTGACATGGATCTACATATTTTATCGATGAGTTCATAGGGTTTACTTAACGTAGAACTCTCATGGCAAATAGGTATGGAAGTTGCTAGATTTAGAACTTCTATTGTCCATAAGATAGGTTATGCACATCAGATGTTCGATCTATGATTTGATTCAGTTGAAATTAATTTCCCATAAATTAGAACAAATAGGATTGGTGATTTATACACTCTTGGTATTTTGAGACTGATTTGGAAAGGCATTGAACTTGCCTTGCCCATCTTTTTAATTTTAGATTTTAGATTAATTTAACTTTCATTACCAAACTCATATTTCCAAAACCTTCAACCATCATCAAATCAGATTTTCATGTTGTTTTGAAATTCATGTGAGCCATGTTTTTGCCACTTTAAGCCATTAGAATCAACCACTCATTTGCTCCTTAGGTCCTTGTGGAAATCGACCTGGTATTCACCAGTTTATTGTGCCACAACCACACCTTGCACTTGGGGGAAGTTTGTCTCAATTTACTTACTCAAATCACTTAATCAGAATTTATATTTGTGAGTGAGATAATTGAGCAACGACAAACATGTACACCTGCTAATCCAATCTCAAGCCAACTCAGACCATCCTTCTGTGATCATGCTTTAACAACCCTACTACTCATCTATCCCATTGTACTTACTGGAGAACTGACATACCTTAGACCCTGGCAAAACCCTCATAATGATCAGTACACTCTATGCCATATCAGCAATCTCTTTCTCCGACTACCCAGAAATGATGAAGATTCATACAAAACTAGAATTCTTAGATCCACCTTCTATGGATCCCACTCTAAGCCTAAAAAACCCTATTACCTGGGAGGATATTCCTAGACCAATTTGGGAGAGTCAGTCAAGCTATAATGAGTTATTCTTTTCCCATTATCAATTGAGCTACAAAACTAATGGCAACATGCCAACTTCAATAAAGATCTGAAAGAAGTACACCCTTATAACCCTTGAATCTTCACATGAAAGAACTAGTCCCTTGACTTTTGGGAATCTGCTTCCAATCTATCTAGCCTTTGCTTCATAGTCAATACTAGATATCAACAGTTTTATCCACATGCCCTTGTTAGATAGTGACATTGAAGAACTGAATATTGAAAGCTATCCAACCTAGTAAAAAAGAAGATAGGCAAAATTCCCCCATCTCGAAAGGGTCTGCAAAAGAATGAGGTTCAACCTAGACTGAGGGCTAGGTAAGAACTAATAAGGCATGACTGAGCCATTGGAATTTAAAAGAGGGATCATAAGTTTAGGATTTAGAGTAAAAATTAACCATTGGGAGGAAGAGAAATGGGTTGAAAGAGTAGAGAGAGAGGCTTTGAATCAAAACCTGTGAATATACTAGGGGATGTTCATTACTTTCCCCATATGCTTCTGTAAAAAAAGAGGAGGAGCTGGTATATCCTTCAATACCCATACAGGCAATAGGATGGGATGCTACTCCTGAGCCTAAAAAGAAAAAATTTTATTTTGGACCCCGTCTTGGCAACAAACATATCATAAAAGCTGCTAGGACCAACACTATTATCTGGATGAAGGAAAACAGGGTGCCTTTGGAAGAGATTAGAATGACATTGGAGGAACAAGGATAACTGGGAAACTATAATCAGAGAGGTTTGATGGACAGTGAAGCAGACTAATTTCCTCTACCATAAATAATGATTAGAAAAAAAATAAACAAATAAATAAAAGACTTCAAGGATTAACCTAAAATAAAGGGATCAGAGCCTTCAAGCATTAGTTGAAAGGGCTTACAGGAGCCAAACATTTTTATTGTTATTTTTTTTTGTTTTCAATTGCTTGTACATATTAAAATTGTAAAACATCAATACTAACATCCATGTTATTTTTAATATTTTTTAATGAATTTAAGGTACAACAACATTTCAACAAACACATTTAAGCAATCATACTTAAAACATTATGATCCTCCACAGTCATAATTCAGTGGCTTGCGTTTTTTAGAATGACATAAAACCAACCTCAATTTTCAAATCACCAACAAAACCAAGCACCCCCATTCTCGAGACATTTCTGTCAGTCTGCTAGGCTGACATTTTGTCTTTCATTTTACAACGAAAACTAAGCAATGCACCCTTGTGCAATTTTGAACATGCAACTGTTGGGATATATGCCCTAAAGTCATATATTAGATGATGAATTGATTTTAGTTTAATAAAAATTCTTATTTACTTTAACTAAAGTTTTTCTATTACTTCTAGATGCATGTATTTCATGTGATGAATGTTATTTTTGATTGATTAATGAACTTGATTCATGTGCCAGAAAGTGTTTCATATATAGAAGATATGAATAAGTATTGATCAATCTAGATTTGTTCGTAGTTAGTGATGAGATGAGTACATCTCAACTGAAAGATCATAACATTTTGGATTTCCATACCACAGAATGATTTATCTCAATCACTGGAGTAGTGGAATTCGAATCTAAAGTGTTAGTGTAGAAGACACTAAAAAGGATAATAATAAGAAACACATCTAAGTTATGCTATCCACATGATGTATTCCTTAGGTTTCACTTTAATCAATTGCTCTAAGCCCTGAGATAGTGATGGACACTATGTTATGTAATGATGAATTTAACTCATCAGAAGTGAGGCTGATTATCATTAGGACAACACCTTAGTGTTTTGGGAAATCATTGCAAAAAACTAGGGAACATACACTATCAAGAAGGAATTCACAATCTCATTTAAGATAGGACTATTATCCATATTAAGAATATTAGCTGATCATTAAATCTGGATTGGGTCATCTTAATAATATGTTGTTGAGATAGTGACTAACAAAAAGTGATTAGACTAATAGTTCGTACAATATAGAGGGAAAGTATCAATTGGAATTAGATAGCTTCTTAATTCAATTTGTCTTTATATCTAGTGGAGGGGCTTAATTGTAAAATTAAAGAGTGAATAAGGTGTTTTATGAAATTATTTTAATAAACTGGGATTGGAGTTCAGCTATACCTTTTTACTAGAATAAGGTATAATTATTAGGGGATGTATTCATAATTATGAGATAATTATGGGTATTTTCCTAATTAGCCAACTTCAGTTTATTTACACCTAGGTCCTCTGCTCTTGCTGATATAAGGGATTAGTCCGTTAGTTTGCACACACAACCTTAAACATTAGAAAAATCTTAAGAGAATCTTGATAGGACAAAGAAAAGAAAATCTAGAAGTTTTAATTATCAGAGAAAAAAAGTTCGAGAAGCCAAGATCAAATAAAATATGGCAAAAGGTCGGTTTTGTTTATCAATTTGATTTTGTCTTTATATTTTGAGTACAATTACATAAGGAGTTCATAATCTTTCATGCATGATCAATCTGAAAATTTTTTTAAAACCTATTCCACTACGTTCTTGATTCCTACAATTGGTACTAGAGTGGTCTTGAATGACTTTTTATATTTTCTTACTTGTTCATTAAAGTAAATTGAGTTTTGTATTACTTTATTTATGCAAGTTTTATTAATTAATTGCTATCCAAAATATTAATTAAAATTAGACTTTAATTAACAAGAAAAAAAATTCCTCACCGAAAGAATGAGTTTGTCGATTTTTTTTTTTGTTTTTGGCCAATGAGTTGGACAAAAAAAAAAAAAAACTTCTGATTTATTTTTAGTTGTTTATATAAGAAAAATAAAAAAAAGGATTCCCATGGCGCATGCCTTAGTCTTGTTTCCAAAAAAGTTTTCTCCCAATCATGGGAGTTGATTCGTTGCATCACACTACATGATTCGTTGCATCACACTACATGATATAAGGGTGGACCAATGGCTCTAGGGTTGGTTGAACCTCAACGTAAGGCTCATGGCTCGACTCAAGCCGCAGCTAGAAAAGTTTAGGGGCTGTTTGTTTGTCGATTTTTCTTAAATCTACGTTATTTACCCGTTTTGGCAATGAAATAAATTCATTTTGAACCTAATTTTTTTCTGTAACTTGCTAACAACCTAATTTATGTTTTTTAAAACTTAAAATTTTAATTTTTGAATAATTTAAACCAAAAAAAATCAAACTAAACCAAACCAATCCTTTTCCCATTAGGTGGGATCGGCTATATGGATTTGATGACGTCAATCAAATCTGTTAGGGTCATGTCCTCCGCTAGATCCATCTAGGTAAGGTCATGTTTAATAGTTTCTTTCAAACTTCTCTTGGGTCTCCTTCTCCTTCTCCTACTTGTGGCAATCTCCATACTTTCATACCTTTTAACCGGTGCCTTCGTTAGATGTCTTCTAACATAGCTAAACCATCTTAATCGATTTTCTCTCATTCGATTTTCAATGGGTGCTATTCCTACTTTGCCTCTAATCTCCTCATTCTTAATCCTATCTCTCCTTATGATTCCGCACATCCATCTTAGCATTTTCATCTCTATAACTGCCATCTTCTGAACATATGTTTTATTACCCAACACTCTGATCCATATAACGACGCTAGTCTTACCACCACCTTATAGTACCTTCCTTTCACCTTGACATGGACTTTCCAATCACACAAGACCCCCGAAGCACTCCTCCAGTTAGTCCACCTGGTCTGAATTCTACGACTTACATTAACATCAATCTCTCCATCCTGTTACACCATAAATCCAAGGTACCTAATGTTTTCTTTCTTTACAATCTTTTATGTGCCTAAACTTACTTCTATGCTACCAGTTATCCTACCTTTTACTAAACTTTCATTCCAAATATTTTGTTTTGTATCGACTTACTCTAAACCCTTTTCTCTCTAACGTTTCCTGCCACAATTCTAGCTAAGCATTCACTCTTTCTGCTGTCTCATCTACTAAAGTAATGTCATCTGTAAATAGCATACACCACGGTACCTCATCCTGAATATGTCTTGTAATTTCATCCATAACTATGGCAAACAAGTACTGGCTTAACACTGAGCCTTAGTGTAGACCAATCGTGATAGGAAACTCCTTAGTCTCTCCACCAATCATCCGTATAAATGTCACAGCTTTATCATGTATGTCCTTTATTCCCTTAATATATGCAACACACACTCCTTTCTTTTTTAATACTCTCCATAAAATCTCCTTAGGAACTCGATCATTGTCCTTCTCCAAATTAATAACACTATATGTAAATCTTTTTGAACTTCTCTATACTATTCCATCAACCTCTTCAGGAGAAAGATAGTCTCCATGATTGATCTCCCAAGCATGAAACAAATTGATTCTCTGAAACATTTGTTGGCCTTCTTAGTCTTCTCTCAATAACTCTCTCCTATTATTTTATCCTATAGCTCATCAAGTTAATCCCACGGTACTTTACACAGTTCTGAATACGTCATTTGTTCTTTTATATGGGTATAAGAATACTTTTCCTCTATGCGTCAAGCATATTTTCGCTCTTTAGCACTACATTAAAGAGCTTTATCAACCAACTTATGCCATCCTCCCCCAAGAACCTCCAAACCTTAATAGGAATACTATCTGGCCCAACCGTTTTTCCATTGTTCATCATTTTCAATACTTTTTTTACTTTCTCCCTACTAATTCTACTATAAAACATATGAGCCAATTCCTCCCTAGAAGTGGTAAGCTGCCCTAAGTATATGTCACTACTACTACTTTCGTTAAATAACTTATAGAAATAGCTCTTCAAACGCTCTCTAGTCTCCTTTTTCGTTACTAATGCCTTTTCATCTTTGTCCTTAATGCATTTAACCTGGTTTAAGTCACTGGTCTGCCTATCTCTCGCTTTAGCAAGTTTGAATATCTCTTTTTCGCCTTCCTTAGTGTGCAATCGCCTATATTGCTCCTCAATGCCTTTGCCTCAGCTTCACTAACTACCTTTTTGCTTTCTCTTTTTGATTTTTCATACCTCTCCAAGTTCGTCTTAATTTCGATCATTTTGCGAAGATTTAAAAGTCTCTCTTTTAACTCTTATCTTGTCTTGGACGGCCTTGCTCCACCACCATGCCTCTTTTGTGCCAAGAGCACCCCCTTTAGATTCTCCTAAAACTTCTTTCCTTGCCCTCCTAATATACTCTACTAATTTATCCACATATTATTTACGTTCTTATTTACCACCAAAATGTCTTCATCTAGTACTCTTTCTCATAATGCTAGCTACTAATCACCTTTCAAGTTTCTCCATTTAGTCCTTGAGCATCTATACAACTTTTTTTTCCATTCCACATTTGGAGCTACACATCTATGATCAATAACCTATTTTAGGGAGTCAAGCGCTTCCTCGGTATAACCTTGTAATCTTTACAAATGAAACAGTCTCTTTTCCTAGTTAAGAAGTCAATTTGTGTCCTTGAGGAGCTTATAAGTCACCAAATGTTCCTTTTTCTTCCTAAAAAAGATGTTCGTCACCATGAGATCATACGCCACTGTAAACTCTAAAATATCTTTCCCTTCTTCATTTCTATTACTGTATCCATATCCCCCATTTTCTCAAGCCTTCCGAAATCTTCTCCTTTTGTCCATCTCCTAAGCCCACCTGGGGGGCATAAGCACTAATTACATTCACTATCTGTTCCCTAACACTAACTTCAGTGAATAATCCTACCTCTACAGCATTTTACGTTAACTATATTTTCCCATAGGTCCTTGCTTACCACTATGCCAACCCTATTCCTTAATCTATTAAGTCTCGCATACCATAAATTATACTCAGTTCTCTCAATCTCTTTAGCTTTCTGTCCCACCCACCTTGTCTCTTGCAAGCAAGCATTGCAATACGTCTCCTTTCCATTGTATCCACCACTTCCATAAGTCTCTCAATTAAGCTCCCAATATTCCAAGTACCTAATCTTAGCCTTCTATTTTAGATTAGCTTCCTTACCCCCTCACTTGTCCAAGAAAGTGTGAGGATCCTTGTCTATTTAACACTGTACCCGGGTGACGATATAGTGGTACTTACTTATTTATAATTGTACTCGAACCATACAGCACATTACTAAGTAGGGGACACCCCACGAAATTTCATTAGGTCTGAAATCCACGAAGAAATCTGACTGAGTATTGTATTGGCTATCGACTACCTGACGCACAACCCTTCTCTTTTATCCTCCAACTTACTCACATACCAACACATGGACTAGGTGCTTTGTGTAGTGAAGATAATCCGAATACACCATCTTAGGTGTCTCCACTATGAGGATAATTCAATTATCCCATTGAAGGTATCAGCACCATAAATATAATTATATTGCCCCATTGTAGGTGTTGGCATGATGAAGGCAATCCAAATACACTATCTTATGTGCCTATGCCATAAAAGGAATCCAAATACACCATCATAGGCGTGTATGCTATGAATGCAACCCAATACGCTTTACGGGTTACTAGCCCACTGGAAACAATGACTAACCTTGCATAGGTTAAGGTACTTTCAACCCCCCTGGTGTGAAAACCCATACTTAATAATACCTCCTAAAGCCCAAAACTAACCAAACAAACTCATACGCACTCCTAACATTCCACATAACTCATCACCATATTACAATATCTATCACACAGTATCATAACCACCATAAACAAGACATCTTAGTCCAATCCATCGGATCGTATGCTTATCACCAATGCTTTATCATGAATCTCAATTCATAACTAAATATATTTACTTAATATCCTATCTTCCCATCAAACATTTCATTAAAATATTCCTATTTAAGTTTGCTCAAAATCTTCCTTCTAAACACATTTAGTTTTTCATAACCATTCATGACTAATATTTCCATAGAAATAATATTAAGATAGTCTCATTGTTAACTTTAAGAAAATCCCTTTCTTAGCATTATTTCAAATAATATTTCTTTTGAAATCTCTAATAACTTTGTTATCACTAAATTTTCCTTTTTAGAATTTCATTTCTCTCATCTAATTTCAAATAATCTCTTTTGAAAGCTTTTGTTCATTCGAAATTTATCTTGAAATATCAAACATTATTTTCTTATTAAGAAAACTTAGAAAATCTAAATATCTTTCTTTCTTAAAAATTCTCATTTAAAACATTGTAAATAAATTTAGGAATTTTATGCCTTCGGTATTTAAGATAATCATTCTGTAGATTAAAGTTCATGTAATGTATTAATCCAGGCAAAAAAGAGTGGGAAGAGGTTCACATGGGACAACCCAGGCACATGGGGTTTGAGGTTTGAGTGCACAGACCTCCTGCTCCAAAACCAGTTTCAGTCTCTATTTTACGCTTTCTATGTTTCGAAGATCTTTTTACATACTTTAAGGTCAAAAACATACATGTTTATATTCATTCTTAGTCCTTAATTTCATGCGAACATAACCATATCATCAATTTATCAAACCAAACGCATGAACTTTATTTACAACATTCATCTTTTACCTTGGTTTCAAATATATAAATATAAGTACATGTAAAATAGTTTATATCACCTTCACTTAAGCAAAAATCATGCAATATAACATTTAAATTCATGCCATATGCTTAAACACAAATAAAAAATGAGTACAAGATATCAAATAAATGAGTATCCCCTACCGCAGTTAGCCCTGGAGAAAGAACTAAATGAAGAAGTTCAGATTTTGACAAAAATCCACCACAAATGATTTAGAACATCTCAATACCCAAACTATGCTTCCTATATACTTGATCTAGTACCAATTGGATACTAGAAGATGGAATTTGAATGATTTTATGATTTTCTTAAAACTCTTTCAGTATGGTTCTTAATTTTTCTTCTAACCACCCAAACACACCCATATTTGATATATATATATAAATATATACAAACCAAAACACTTGGTGCTGAAGAAAAGGGTAATAGGATGCCCCTCCTATGACCCTAAACCTATCCTAGAGTGGGTAATTGGGTGAAAAAGGAGGAAACTTGGTTGAAGACTAGGAAAAGAAATTGTTAATTGATCTAACATTGTAGGGAATCTAAGCACGCGAAGAGTCAAAGGCAGGGGGTGCATTGGCAACAAGGGTGGGCACTTGGGCTCCTATCACTTAGCCTTCTTAAGTTGGAACAAATCCAATTAGAAATTGAGCAAAATCAAGGATTTTGACCTTAAAAATGACCTCACTTGGGTTGAACCCAATTACCATAACATCGAGCGTAAAATTACCTTTCAAAAAGGTATTACGGGTCCCATAACTCTTTACGGATCAAAAGTTCTTGTTTTTTAAAATGCAGATCATCATAACTCCTAAAATCATACTCTCTTTTACTAGTCATTTTTAAGGGCCTAAAATTGTTATTATGTGTTGGATCTACTAATTGATTATTTTATGCATAGTTTTGGTAAGATATTTAAGATTACAAGTTGCATCTAATTGTTTGCCCATAAGGATGTGAATATTGGTATGTTAGGTGGAATATAGGGCCTTAGCCATATGATACCAAAAATTATCATTTCAACTATGTTCTGTAAGTTACTAGCCTACTAGACACGATAACCAACTCCTCACGAGTTCCTAGTCTTTCAATTAGCAGATTTTTCAACATTGTCTATTTATCTTGGTACTTTTACCAAACCAAAACCAAAACCAAAATCATAAATCAATGAATAAATATTTAATTTATTTATTCAAATCCAAGTCATCATTTTAACATATTTCGTTCCCTATTCAAGATTCCACAATAAAATAGAAGTTTTAAAATTTTTTTACCAACTAAATTTTAATTTTTTTCAGGATCAAAATCATTTTAAACCTGCTTTTTTAATCCGCAAGACAGCCATAATCATATAATTAATCATACAGTAATAAACCTAATAATTATAGAAATTCACCAAATTAAATCTGATTATGAAGCAACGAAAAGAAAAAAAAATGAATCTGACTTGTTGAAGTCTGCCTTCTCCACAGATGAATCTAACTTGGTTGTGTATATATACACACTTAGATATGTTTGTGGCCTCAAGAATTCCAATTGAAATAAAAGAAATAAAACTGCGCCTTTTCAATTCAATACACCAACAATTATCCCCTACTGACTGCGTTTTATATATCATATTATGTATCTAAATATACTAACCACTAAAGGAACAGGATTCAAACGCAAATAAAATCCTATACGTTTTCAATCTAAACTCAAGATTTCAACCGCTATTAATTATTCTATTATATTTATTATCACTATTATAAGTATTATTTAATAACTATTCAGTGTCATAAATATATTTATATATATCTGACAACAACGTCGATTTAAGTTTAGAAAATAATTAATATTTTACTTAATTAATAATTTATTTTAAGATTGTTTTTAAAACCATAAATATAATTTACAAAAATATTCAAAATCAAAAACAATCTCACACAATCCGTAAGTCCACAATAAAATCAAATTTAATTTATGTCTCAAAAATTTAAATTAATAAAATTTTTATTTTTGCTGAATTAAATATTAATTTAAAAAAATAAGAGAAGAATTAAAATCCTAGGTCCTCGCATCCTACCCTCACAAAAATTTTGTTCTCGAAATTTATAACACAAGTTCATAGGTAAACCCAAACTACATATCTCCATGAATATTATATAGACTGGAGCACTTTACTAACAAATTACCTTAATAGGTTTAACCCTTCATAAATCCATGCATATTATTCACGCAAAACTATTTTTTTTTTTTTGAAGTTAAGAAAAATTATATTAATATAAAAGTAATTACAAAATTTAAGATGCAACTATCGAGTAGAAAGTAAGCTCACAACCATAGATCACAACTGGCACAAATCTAACTCACAAAGAAGAAAGAGATAAATAAACCTCAACAAAATCAAAGCTCAAGATAGATCATAATTGCAACAATACAACAAATGACAACAACCATGCATCACTAAATGCAAACTAGCCCTCAGCACAAACCTATAACCGAATCATAGGGAGCATACATCCCTACCAAACAACAGTACAATTGGAAACAAAATACTGCACAGTAAGCTTAACAAGTGCAACCAATAGCTCAATCATCAAGAATCCCCCACCACACAAAGCAAATCAACAAAGAAAATTGACTGTCAAACTTAAATCACCGCATATAGCAACTCATATAGATACCTAATCAAACTAGCAGTCTCCACACAAAACCACTGTATATAAAATAAGTATGTTTTTTTCTTAAAAAACTCTCTACCAAAGAAAAAATTCTTATTAATTTAATTAATTAATATATAGAAAATAAATACCTGAGATGTTATAACCTCTCCTCTACATTACAATTTCATCCATTACAACTAATTCCAATACCTACCAAAGGAATTTATATCATAATTCATACGTTATCAAGTTCAAAAACATACTTTTCAATATTTTCTAAGTCCTTAGAAAATACGATTTAAGAAAAAAAAATTACGGCCTATGGTTTCATGGAGCTCCAAATTAAATTCATAATAACAAAATTTTATCTTCAACTATAATATCCATGAAATCAAAAAATCTGTAATTCAACACATTTCGATATTAAAATAAAAAATTATCAAAATAACAGAATAATATTAATTAATTTCAAAATACTTGAATCGATGTCCTTGTGAAAATGCCAATTAAGTCAATCCTATTGTTATTTAAAAAAAAATCATTTCATAATTTAATAGATTTAAATTTTAACATGTCACTATACCCAAAATAATTATGTTATGTAACGCCTAACCCAATGTTTCAATGATTTGAAGCAAAAATATATATCCCATAAGTAACAATCAATTACTAAACAAATGCAATTTTTTTTTAAAATTTCACTGAGTTTTGCAAAATATCAGCCTTTGAAGTAATATTCATATAAGTTTATAACATATTTGTCACATTATTAAGCACTAAATTCTTAGCCAAAAATTGAACCAAATATTCAAATTTTTTATAACTTGCAAAATTTTCAATCTTTTCTCAATATTTTTTTAAAATAACTAATATAATAATTTAAAATATTGGATTATCTGTACCACACAATTTAAAATTTTCCGGTGATGAAAAGGATAAAATTTAATAAATTCAATTTAAACAAATCCCACGTGCCTTAGTTTAAATAAGTATCACTTAATAGAATATACAAAAATTTACAGTTCTTGGATTTTTTTTTTTTTTTTTTTGTTTGCGCTCTATTGAATAAAATCTAATAATATTCAATTTACCTATCATAACTAAAAGTGAATAATTCATTCAATTAAATCCAATATAACCCAAATATCACAGGTATCCAATTAAATACTAATCCAACTGAACAAACAAAAATTTGTAGTTCTCACCAAAGTGCTCGTTAAAATCGTTTATCTACCAAGTTTTAAATTCCTTATATCATAGCAGCTAAGAGAATAGATTTAATTAATTTAATCCTTTAACATGAAATAAATAAATTAGGCATAATATGTAATTTTTTATAACTAAGTTATTATTGTTAAATCTCACATTAATATTTCCACGACACTTGTCATTTATTAAAATCCCTTCTTATCAAACATCAAATCTAACTCACCTTGCGAACTGAACTAATCATGTCACACAAGTATAAGAGGATACTAGTACATCAAAATAATAGATTGTCACAACTTCATAGAAATTCTAATACATGTGTACAAAACTTTTCAAAATACGATTTAAGTCATCATATAAATATCACATCTCGTAATTAATGATATATATGTGTTAAAATAATAAATTCATCGTCCCACTATAGCTCTGTCTTAGATTCGAATCTCAATTTGAAAAATATCATAGTAACACCGATTTCACACCTAACCAAGTTCATCTTTTATTCAAATATATTTCATATAACTAAAATGAATTAATTCTAAAAATAACAATATTGTTTTTTATTTAATGAAAATTCAACTTAAAAGTTAAGAAAAAATCTAGCAAACACCACCCAAATTATTACTCAATACGATAACAATTTTCACTAGATTTCAAGAATAATGGATTATATGTATTACACTTTCAAAAATCAAACATTAAACGGACCAAATATAGAGCTGAAAATAACTTGAATATCTATCCTGATAACTATTTTCAGGAATACGAATTTTTTAACCAAAAATAAATATTCACAAGAATCTAATAATTATAAGATTTTACAGTATCATATATTTCAGTCATGGAGAACGTAGATAAACAAATGGATAATAGTTATCCCCTTAGAATAAATTGAATACTAACAAAATGTACCTTGACATGACTCAAATAATTAAGAAACGTACCTTAAAAGTTTACAAATTTTGAATGTTCTATTTTCAAAACAAGTTTTTTTTTTTAACATTTTATTAGAAACCAAATAATGTATAAGGCCCAAAAAAAAAAAAAAAAGCACAACATTATACTTATATTCTTACATACTTAAAACCATCAAGTTGAACTCATCCAAAGAGATTCAATTCCACAAATGCATCTATCAAAACATTTTTTTCCATGATTATGCTGACTTAAACATTAAAGAGTTAGGAAAATATATATGCATTCAAAAGAACTCAAAATTTAGCATTTATTAGTAATAACTGACCAAAATAGAAGAATGCATGTGTTGGTATGAAATTCGAAAACAAGTACAGTAGCTTTTTCTACTATAAGAAATACTATCTAGCCCCCCTTTTATTTTTTCCTTCAAGATGTATAATTTAAAATAAAACTTAATTTTTAACCAATTATACCTCAAGTCACTACAAACTAAAGATCACCATTCATTCCAAAACTTATAATAACTTTTTTTTAACCCCCCAATTTACACAACAACCCTCCTATAGTCATCATTTTTTGATACTACGCTATATAAATAAGAATGTCATAATGGATTTATATGGTAACTATTAACGAGCATGCCATCGAGTTAAAATAACAACTACAACTCATTACACAATTTTCCAATCTCGCTACTCATGGTCCAAAGACATCCTAAACTATATAAAACCATCTTATCATATAACCACATCGCACTCAAAATCACCCACCGTCCCTAAGTAATTAAACCTAGGCTTTGGTACCAATATGTCACTCCCCGAATTTCTCACAAACCCAAGAGTGTGAATAAATAAGCATAAATCACTAAAATCATCAATTTGAACTAATCAATGCCAAAAATATTTAACTAAAAACCTCTTAACATAGATATAAAGTAAAAATTCATCCTGGTCTCCCAAACCGAGATGTATATAATAACCAATCCAACCAATAAACAAAAAAAATAATTAAATAAATTAAGTTATTGTACACTTCTCTTTCCTAAATATAATTAATAAACTGCTTAAGCATTCTGCTCCTCCTAACCAATACCATCACGATCATCATCTAGTTCAGTACTCCCACCTGCATCTATAATTATAAAGGCTGAGCACAATATAAAAAAATTCGCTGATGCTTTAAGAAAAATGAAAATTAAATATATTATGTATGAGTGTCCTAGCATAAATCTTTAACGTGTCATGCCAACATACATCACATATCAAAGATATTAAATATTTTTGGACACGAAATAAAATATATTATTTTAAGAAAACCACAATCTTAATTATTGAGTTAGGTACTACTACCTGGTCAACCTACATCTCAGTCATAGGATATCAAAAATATCATTTCAACTATGCTTTTAGGGTTACTAGTCTACTGGACATGATAACCAACACCGCGTGGGTTCCTGGTCTTTCAACTGGTGGAGCTTTTAGCACCTTTTTATTTATTCCGGTACCTCTCTTAACCCAAAGCCAAAATCATAAAATCAATGAATAAATATCTAATTAATTTTTTCAAATCCAAACAATCATTTAAACGTATTTGTTTCCCTATTTAAGATACAAATTTTAAAATTTTTGTAACTGCTAAATTTTAATTTTTTAAGATTAAAATAAATTTAAACCCATTTTTTTAATCAACAAGGCAACCACAATCATATAATAAATTATACAACAAAAAACCGAATAATAATGGATATTCACTAAATTAAACCACACATACTAAATTTAATCCTTATTTAAATCCACCCTACCTCAACAGTTAGGATTACATGTAATTTCTCTCTATTTTATTTATTCTTTCAGTCACTTCAAGAACTTCAGCATTCACCTAGGAAGGTTCAGATCATTTTAAGACCTTTAGGCAGTTTCGGGAGATTCTGAGACCTCCCGGGTACTTTTATAGGTGATTTAGATCAATTAGATCAATACCAAGCTCAAAAAGAGTTTTATGGAATCGAGTTGTGCTTATATGAAAATTATTGCACCAAAACAGACTGAAATTGAGAGAAGGGTACCAAAACTTCTCCATAACCTTTGTAAGTATACTCTAGAGGACTCTACCCACTAAAATCGGGTATTAAGAGTCCAAAAATGCCCTCAGAATGACTCTTAGGCCTCACTATGAACTTACAAATAACTAATAAAAATTTAAATCAGGACTTCGGTGGGAGTCGCCACCGTTCAAACTAACTAGGCTCCGCAATAGCCTTACCTCAAGGAACATGTATTGATCTTTTTTGCGCAATTTCAAGGTCTTCTAACTTGATTTGAGGGCCTTTGTGGCTTATTTGGTGCTATTTTATAGATAAATGCAGGTTTGGACATTCTACTGTTTTGCCCAATTCATAAAGAAAACTTTGTTACATATATTTAAGTTTGAATAAAACATAAATCAAAGGTCGGGTCGGGGTCAAACCATGCGAATTAAGCAAAACAAGCTAACAAAAGGCCATGTAGTAATTTGCTGCAACACTAGTCACCAAACTCCTAAGTGGCATGGCTTGTGTCAAATTGTTTTACCTTTTAGCTAACTTTCAAACTTATTTGCTTGTTATTCTTTGTAAAGCCTTTTACCTATCAAGTTTGGCAAGACAAGTTGCTTGACATGTTTTACCAAAACCTTTGCCTAACAAGTTTAGCAAGACTATTTGCCAAGCATGTTTTGCAAGAATTTTTGCCTAGCCCTCTTTGCACCATGCTTTACCTACCAAGTTTAGCGAAAGGTTTTGACCAAGAAAATTTCTATGAGTAGAATCCATCCTTGTTCATTTTCTTTATCTAAACCAAAGCATCCTTCTCCTACAATTCTCTCTCAAAATTTTTCTCTCTTTGAGTTAAACTTTGGGCATCAAAACAACTCTCTTGTTCAAATATGTAGCAATCCTTCCTCTCTTTATTTAAAAAAAAAATTATAGTGGGTTTGAAAAAAAAAATAAATTAATTAAATGAATGATTGAATGGATATTGAAAATTTCATTATCATGCTCATACTCGCTTCTTTTTAGACAAACGAAATCCATTAGTAATTTTAAATACCTATCGCGTATGCATCCTGCGATTTTCTTTGTTACTTCCTTATAGGATGGTTAAAACAAGATCACAAAGAAGTTATCAGATAAGAAATGGTGAAGTGTTGATCATGAAATCTTACCTCCTATCCCCAAAAATTTGACATATAGGAGGTCTATTTTATGGGACCAATCTTTGCAAGATTCAATGAAAGATACTCCTCTTATTTGTAACTTAAAAGTTTCATCCTTCAATGTTGATGCGGTTTCCTCATGTTTTTGCAACAATCCCTCATTGTTGAGGCCCTTCTGTAAAGTGTCTAAAAATTTACAGAATCTCGATTCCCAAATGAAAAATTAGCTCTTGCCAATGGGTCTTGGAGTCTTTATGAATTTTGGGCGTAGTTACTCTTGCTCTGTGTTAGTCAATGCTTTGAGTGAGAGATGGTTTGCCAATACCAAGACCTTTCATTTTGGATTTTACGAGCTTGGCATTACTTTGTATGACTGGTTCATGATCATTGACCTCAAATTCGAAGGAAATCAGTGGCCATCAAAGAATCCTCTATTGAATAGGCTGAAGAGCTTTGAAAGTTTGAAGATGTTGACTTCGACTGCAATTTCAAAGAAATCTGAACTACCAAGCTTTATAGTGTAAGACCTGGTTGCTATTCAAAGAAAGTCTCTCAATCAAAAAGATTAAAGCAACTTAGAAGACTAATGCTTCTAACCTGATAGGCTATTTTGCCTCCATTGCTTCCCCTTATATCTAGTGAGCTTATTAGATCCACGATCCAACCCTCAATATGTAGACTGGGGAAGCTTCACTTATGCTTTCTTTCTCAAATCTATGAGGATTGGTGTTTCTACTCTTTATGTTGGTAACACAAGCTTTTGATATTTTCTCTTTTATTGGTACTCCAATGTTGATTGATGAAATGCAGAATGATACTACAAAAATCCCTTGAGTAGCTTGCTGGGATCATTCTAACGTTGTATTTCCTCCTGATATAATCAATATATCCATGTTCATATCTCAATTTGAGATGATGACT
The DNA here is from genome assembly GCA_003260245.2 of Sideroxylon spinosum. NCBI lineage: Eukaryota > Viridiplantae > Streptophyta > Magnoliopsida > Ericales > Sapotaceae > Sideroxylon > Sideroxylon spinosum. Next base: position 74,523 of record QLOD02016021.1, on the reverse strand, counting down.
CCTAATAAGGTACGCTGGTCATATTTTCAAGAATGCCTCATGTTTAGCTTTACTCACTGTAGTGTCCCATATTCCTTCACTCAATGTGGTTTCAAAGGTATTGACATGGGAACTTTACATGGAGGAAATATGTTGGGCCCATTTTAATAATGGTGAATTAAGGATTCTCCTGGATCCTCCTACTGCCACTTATGGTGATCTCTTAACTCCCATTCCTATGCCCATCTAGACTATAAATCTATTGATGCTAGAAGGAGTTGATTATGATGCCTGGATCCACATAGTTTCCCTTAGATCAGTTTAAGCAACTCTCTCTCTTGATGGAAAGCAAGAGATTGGTAGCGTGTCCTAGATGTATTCACTGAAATTGGACCCAAATGGAGGGGTCATTCCTCGTGTAACTCATAAAGATGCCTTAACTACCTTGAAGGCCATAGAAATTCTGTATGAAAATAGCAACACAAATTACAAGCATCATCATTGTTCAGTCTTTTACTCATTCTTTTACCAGAATCTCTTCTTATTCAAGCTTTTCTCTTACTTAGGCTCAACTTCGTCAGAAATTAAGAGATAATAACATCAACCCCGATTTAGATGCAGAATAAGATGATTAGCCACAAGGTGTTGCCCAAGCAGCAAATCAAGAAGAAGATTAAGGTAATGAAAACTCTTCCTAATAATGAATGACTTTTAATCAAGAAGTTGCTAGTCTTGGCCAAAACTTGGGTGACCAGGGTTGTTCTATTCGAATCCTTTTAATCAATCAATGAAAACTAATTACCAGGTATAGATTTAAATAGATCCATTAGTCGAGACGAGCTACTTAACACCCTATAAATGGATCCTTTCTTTGTGAGCGATTATCCTATGTCCTGTTAGCCTAGTGTTTCTGTTGGGATGAGTCATCAATCATCCTATCCAGTTGACATCTCATCTTTCATCTCCTTTGACCTTTTCCAAGCCCGGGTCTTTGTTTTGTCCTTCTCTTAATAACCAAATTGGGAACCTTCCTGACATGCCCTTGATATCTCCAAACCACACACCTAACCCAGGGAGTTCTGAATGGCTATTAGTTCAACGATAAGAGTTGAAACTTTCGAGATTGTTGTCAATATGTTTTGTAATAAGTCTCGTGATGTTTTCCTAGTAGTTAGGAAAAGCGTCTTACATGTAATGATCACTAACATCTTATATGAAAGTAATGCTTGAAGATGTCACCAATTTGGCAAGGCTTCCATCTTTAGATTACTATCATGTTTTATTATTGATAACCTTTTGTTTTACTTTGTAGACCAAGATGTCTCCGTAGTGTGGTCATGCTTAGTTGGCAACATGACATGAAGAATTTTCCACCAATGATCAAAGCATATTCAAAATAGATTTGGTAACTTAAGATCTTTGGTTGACGTCACTGTCTTTCCCTGGTTTGTGACGATGTTGAGCCAGCTTTGGTGCCCTGATCTTTCTTTATTCTACTTCTGTACTTGTGAAGAGCATAACTCCCTTCCGTAATGATGGCTTTGTTAAGGCCATGAAAGATGTAACTTGCTTCTCTAAAGACATACTTTGAACATTGGACCCTCGTGTCTTTTTTTTAAACATAGAACCTTGCTGGGCTAATTTCAAAATTTGGAAGGCTTCCAAAACAATTATCAAGTAGTCTCTAGGAAGATAGAGGTATGGTAGGGTACCTGTATCAATAGTCTGGGTATAACCATGATAAGCATCTTACTATTTCCCCTCCCTGACATAATGGTTGACAAAAGAATTTACAGTTTTATTTATCTTTTGAAATTTGGATACTCCATTGTCCCCACAGTGTAGCTGAAACATACAGGTGTTTATCTTCTTCTCTTTTGCCTAGAAGCTCCCCCTTTGGTGCTTCAGCCAAACTGCTTTATCTGTGGACTATCAGGCACATGGTATGCATGGAGATACTCTATCACTTATACTTCTCCTGCACTATCATCCAACTTATGACAATGAGTCATGAGAACCAATTTCAAAGAAGATGCCCTCTTCCAGATTCCTTTGAAGATTGGGCTACTTTGTTGTCTGCTGCTTATACTGATTTAGTCACTTGGTCATTCACAACAAGCATTGGAAGACCTCCTCCCATTATTAGTTAAGAGTTTCCTGTTATACTTCCTATAGGTCTTGGCAGTATATTTGCTTTCATAAGCACCAAACTATTATGCTAATATAGGATGTGTCAGGATATCCCCATTTCTTATAACACTAGTAGTATACGCTTTGATGCTGTAAATGGCACTGAAGATGTTCGAGCTACACAGGCCGTTCAAATGTGGGAGCACAGTGAATACATTTTTCATCCTTTTGGAAACATATCATAGAATCTCAGTGTCTCTGAGTACCTCAACTGGCTTGCAGAAAAAGATAGCTTATACTGATATGATTTCTTTGAAGCATTCTCTTCAAAGCGAACAAATAGCTACCAAAGATAACCTCATAGCTCATCTCGAGGATGAAATTATAGCTGCCAATGCTCATCTTGCTGATATTACTTCTGCTAGGGATTCAGAAAGCCTTAGAGCTAAAAAGGCTAAAGAACTTCTCATAGATTTGTAGATCCACCACAATCATATTACTACTGATAAAAATTCTTTAGTTAATTAGGTAGCTGCATTGACCATTGAGATTATTGAACATCATCAAAAGATTAGAGCACTCCCTCATGTCAATTAGCAGTCTTTGATCTTTATAATGAGTATCTTATCCTAAATTGTAGTTAAAAGAGAATTCTTTTCACGTGTTATTCACGCTAAATTTCAAATGAATGCAATCAAGATGGAGGTAGACCTGAAGGTACCCCCTTATTGATTCCAAGGATACTAATCTAGCTAACGTGGCTCCCAGATGGTGATATAACATGTTCCCGACGAGTTGATGTCTTGGAAAATTCTTCTTTTTTCATGCTTTTTAACACTGGTAGATCTTTAACTTAGTACTGAGGAGGGAAATGATCACTTAGTCATTTATTCACCATTATTACCATACACACACTTTTTTTTCCTGCTAATGTTGCCATTAGTGCCCTTATAGGTTTTTACCAATGCTAACTATACCATTGTTGCACAACAACGTCATGTTTTCACTGTGTCAGCATTTTTGTATTTTTTCATGGTTCTACTTTTTTGCTTACAGCACCTGTGAATGGGTCTTCACCATACCTCGAATCATGCATTTATTTTATCTCTCTCAAACACGTGGGAATCTTTGAATGAAAACTTCTCATTCATAGAATGACATCAAAACATTCCTCATAGTCATTTTATTATTATACAAATCCCTTACTAGAGAGGTCTTTATGAATAAATCATCTTTACACTATTAGAATTAATAGGGCTTGGAAATTTTTCTCCATACATCTCTGCTAATATGAGGGCTCCTCTAGATAATATCTTTTGAACAATAAATGGTCCTTGGTAATTGGGCACAAACTTTCCTTTAGCTTTTGTTTGCATAGGTAGAATACACTTTAACACCAAATCTTCCTCCATGAGCACTCTGGCTTGGACTTTACAATTATAGGATCAAATAATCTTTTATTGATAACATTGTAAATTATTCAGCGCCTCTAAACACAAACGAGAGAGACAAATTTCTAAAACAAAGTAATCAAATGTACTTGAATAACTTACAAATCAAACATATTTGAAATGGTAAAAGAAAACAAAATGTTAAACGAAATTGGTAAACTTATTTGCCAACCAAGGTGAGAAAGCTAGTTTAAGTAACAAGTTAGGCAAACAATTTGCAAAATAAAGTAAGCAAACAACCTGAATATCTAGTTGAACAAATTAATTTACAAAACAAAGTCAATGAACAACTTTGAATAAAAAAAAGTAAAATTTTTTTTTCAAAAGCTTGCTTGGCAAAGCTTTTGGCCTCAAAAACAAAATGAGGGCCGAATTGGCCTGAGTTCTTGGCTTGGGCCAAGATTTACAAAGCCTAGGGTTCAACCGGTAATGTTCAGATTTGTTTTAACACATTTGGCACAGTTTTTGGGCAATTTCGAGGCCTGTTAGGCACAATTTTTGAAGTGATTCAGATCAATGAGGCCAAAACTAAGCTTAAAAAAGGTTTTCTAGAATCGAGTTGTGTTTATTTGAAAATTATTACGCCAAAACGGACTAAAATGGAGAGAGGGGTGCCAAAACTTCTCTATAACCTTTGTAGGTGTATTCCAAAGGACTCTACCCACTAAAATTAAGTACAAAGATTCCAAAAATGCCCTCAGAATGACTTCTAAGACTCTCTATGAACTTGCAAACAACTAATAAATATTTAGGTCGGGACTTCGATCGGAGTCCTTAACATTCAAACTAACCTGTCCCATCTATACATCTACCTCAAGAAACATGCCTTGATCATTTTTGTGCGATTTCAAACTCTTCAAACTTTATTTGAGGATCTTAATGATGACTGTGGCTTGGTCACTGTAGTTATACTAATAATTACAGTTTTGGATATCCTAATGCCGAAATAGCCTCCGAAGGTTCTTTTTGCACATTCCAAACCCAAATTTGAATTCCTTCACATGTTTTTTGTATATTATTGAGCTTTCATATTTTTTGGATTTGATTTGGTTGTTCCGATCAATATTGCTATGTAGGTCTATCGATAATCTTGAAAATTGGCTTTTAGAGCACATTGACCCTTCAAACTTGAATTTCATCAATTCTTGAACGCAAAAATGTTGAATTTTCCTCCTTGAATAGCATCATGAATTCCTAAAAAATTTTGATCTCGTCTGGGCTCTTAATTTAACTCTGCTCTGAATCTGGGGGCAAAATGTTTATTTTTGATCCAAACAATTCCTAGCATTGAATCTAGACTATTTCCTTGTCTAAAGCTCAAGAAAAATTATGAAAATGTTTTAGATATAAAGTTGAATATTTACAAAGATATCTACTTGTCAATATGAATTTTAAAGTTGTACAAAGTGTTGGGCAAAAATGGGTCTCAACAAGCGCCCGCTTCTGTGGGGCACACATGAATTTACTTAGTTGGGCAAGCGTGAGAAAGCATAGCTGGGTGCTCACCAACCCTTGTTTAAATTTTTGACATAGTTTTCTTTTGGTCATTTCACCATGAGTTTAAAAAGGGTTTTAGGATTTATACTTTGCATGATATTTAATATGTTTAATAAGATTAATTTTATGATCTTGAGAATGTGTTTAATGATTTGAAATGAAATTATTTGTTACTTAAGTTATGATTTGAGGATACATGAATACTATGATGAAATGTTATTTATATTAAATCTCTCTAAAGATAAAATTAATGATGATGAAGGTAGTTATGATCATAATGAATGTTTAAAGCTTGTTAAATGAGAATTTATCTGATTGAATAATACATATGCTTATGTGTATGAGATATTATCTGATGATAGATGCCTTGGTGGTGGTAGTTTGAAGGCTTAATGATAAAAGATGGGAACACTAATAAGATATGAATAAGAAAAGTGGAAAGAGATGGAATAGTGACTTGAGATTTTGTTATCCAGAGTATGTTACAATTATTAATTTGTTTGGTATGATGTTATAAGTTGTGATATGATTGAATAAGATGGTGAAATGATGATGATTATAGTTATAACATTGAAATGAGATTAAAAAAAAATGAAAATGTGGTTGGTATTATGGGATGGGGATAGAGGATACTAGAAAATAGGAAAGGTATAAAGATTACCCTAAGGTTGAAAGACCCAAAAACTTGCGTAGGAATTGGTATTCATGCCAGTAGATTAGTTAGTAGCCTACAATATGATGTGTATTGTGCCTAATTGTGGCCCATAATGATGACGTACATTATGGTTAATCATGGCCCTTAACGACAATGTATATTGTGGCTAATTGTGGCCCTGAATGATAACGATGATTATACGCACCCCTTGGATCTAAATGGAACTAAAAATGTGATTGAAAAACAATGACTATAATGCTAAGAACGATTATTATTCATTGTTGAGAACTATCATGATAAATCCTGATATTTTCACTTATTTGATGATCTATGATGATATCAACGATATTGATTTATTATGATGATTATGTTTCATATTGTTGCTTTACATATTATATATGTTGGTATTATGCATCGTGGGCACAAGTGGTTGGTCCTCATATCGTTATACATTGTGTTGTAGGTTTTGGACTCGAGTCTATGGTGGATATTAATTGAACTAGAAGTTGATAAGCGATCGCAAACATTGTGCATGTTACTTGAGTAAGTTTTATTAATATTTGGGATCGTAAGTTTTATCAAATTTTAGAGGTTTGTTGATTGCATTGTAAAGGCCACAAGGCCTAAGTTCATTTATCTTCATGGGTTGTGTTAAAACATGATGGTTTGGCATGGTTTAATTTTACTATAGTGTTGTTAGCTGTTACGTATCTTACTCTAGGGTGGTTACATTACTCTAATAGGGAAATGATGCTATTTGCATGGTATGTGTTGTTATTCAATCACCTCTCGGGTCACAAGATCCGGGACATGACAAGTTAGTATCGGAGCCTAGGATAGAATACCTAGGGGATAGTGGGAGTCTGACATTGCATGTTGTATTCTTATATGTTATAATCAACATTTAGTATTTTAAGATGGACTTTGTGGTATAGCTGGTAGTGGAAGCAGTCAAAACTAAAAAGGTTACTAGAACAGTGACTCTATTGATAAGGGCTATAAAAACTTAGGAAACATCCCTAGTAGATGGCAAGTAAAGTGACCTCACTCAATTAGTGTGAATTCTCTTAAGTATAAGAGGTGGTTGAAGTCCTAAACTAGGTGACTTCTAGGTCGTCTCCATAGGGAGCAAGTAGGTGATTTTGTACAAAAACACGTTTTGAAGGTATTTGCAATGAATGTTGAAGAAAAAAGGAAAATTTTGTTTTAGGTTTTAAGATTGGTTCTAAAGGGTATTCTGTAAATAAATTTTCACTCTAATTTAAAACACTAAGAAAGAAAAACACAATTTAATTTTAAGGAAATTACTTTTGATCAAAAGCACTTGGTTTCAACCTATGCATGTAGTGGCATCAAGATGTTGATTTGGATATCGTTTACATAACTTTACATCCACACATGTGGTGTAAAGTTGGAGGATTTAACTTTGAAAACTAGTGTAAGAAAAATTGCTTAGAATTAGAGTTTTGATGTGGAGTTCAAAGTCATCTAGACATTGAACTGGATACTAGGTATGCACGAGCGTCAACTCATAACCATGGGCCGATTATAACACAGGTGATTCGATTTCAATGTTTAAACCTAATTTCTAAGCTTTTTCTACAAATTCATCAAAAATCTTATTTCATTGAAGAACATACAATCCAAATCAACTATCTTTTCAGCCACTACAATCCTAGATTAAAACCAATGATTGAAACTTAGCCTAGCATACTTAAGCTAAAAATGTGAAGCAAGAAACAACCGAGCAAATCTTCCATAAGATTAAAACTATAAACTAGATCAGAAGACAAAAAATAGAAAACTAAGGGACAACAGTAAGATGTAATAGAAAATATAAATGAAATTTAAACCATAGAAAATCCAAAAGTGAACATCACTTACAATCTTTGAAACCCTAGAAATGAGATAGAACTATAGACATAAAGTAAATGCAACTCCGATAATCTCAGAACATCCTCCTTAACTGGATATTCTCCCCTTTTATAAATCTTTATAGTAAAAGGGTAAAATAGGTACATCAAATAGACTAAAGAAATCCAACAATCGAAGTTAGTAGGCGCCCATGGTAGGTGTGGGGTGCCCTTGAGGAAAATCTGCCAACTTTTTGATGAAATTCCTCAAAGAGTAGTTTATGTCTCCCTCTCAATGGGCACCTATCTAATTCATGATGGGGCACATGCATCTTCTGAGGGGTGCCCATGATGGATGAGGGGCTGCTATGGAAGTCTTCCTCTAGCTGTTCAACAAAAGTCCTTAAAGACTCCTCAAAATAACCTCTCCAGGGGTGCCCACCTGATTGAGAGTGGGGCACTCATGGTGTATAGGGGGTGCCATCAACTATTCTTCAGCTCCATCTTCATCTCCTTTCCTATTTTGGCTCATGTTTGCTTTATTTTTTCTCAATTTGGTCATATAACTCTACAAAATCTCGTAAGTTTATCAATATTCACATTTAACAATAACAAATAGAATTTCTAATGAATAACACACCTATGAATAGTTATATAGCCATGATAATATAACATAAAATGTGCATAATCACACCTCCAACTAAAATTTTGCCAGTCCTAGTAAAATAATGTATAAGATTCACAACGAGTATGTAATCAGGGTTAGATGATCTTAACCTTAGCAATAAAAGATCATGGAGGTGAAAAGCAAGAATCATGGCTACGACTGATGTCATCACACAAAGAAGGTATTCATGCTTCAAGAGATTGAGCAATTGTTTTCAAAATTCTTTGTTTTCCAAGATCACACCATGCTCCTTCAACAATCCATGCACAAAAAGCAACCAATAACCCAATTACTACCATAACACTAGAAGCACTCTCCCAAAATCTTCAATCCCAAATCTCACAAGGGATACGCTCACAAATGATCAAAAGACATGGGGTCTCACAAGGGTGCACCATAATTATAAGAGTTAGTGTAACTCAATATCAAAGTGATGCACTCGACTTATGAAAGAGTAAGTGAAGAAACACATTGGCATAACTCTTTTAAAAGAATAGTTCAAAAATAGAATAGTCTAAGCATAATAATCAAATCACATAAGAGAGCTAATTGAATCCAACCTTATCTTCTAAGGATCCTCTAGGTCCTTGCATGGTTGTAATGGGGCCACGGGAGTAAGATGTTGTTCCAAATGAAGATTGGGTGATGAAAAAGTACCCTGGAACATCTTATCTTCTTTACAATGGACTTTTTAAACTCCTACTCGCAAACTATTCCTCTCAAAACAAGGTTACCTCAACTTCTCTCATGAATTCGTAATTCACAAATTCCCCAACTCATCTTTCTTTCTTAGAGGTTTGGACAAATGCAAATAGAGACATACATTGCCAATGAGTTACTTCTAACAACCTTATCCACTTTGAACTTCATTCATTGTAATAAGAGACCTCTTCACAAACTCATTCATCACTCTTGGGACATTCAAAATGAGAACGATACAATACATAAGTCCCATATCCACATAAACCAAAAAGGAATGAGACATTTTTTTTTCTTTTGCTTTTTTTTATTTTTAAGAATTGAGACTCAAACAAAATACCCTATTATTACATTGTGTGGCATCTCCCCCTAACTAGAATTCAAAAGATTCCAAGGCATACCAGGGTGGGCAATGTTAATTGTTAAGGCTTAAGGTCAAAGTGGTAACTTAAGCAAAGAAAAATCATTCATTATTTTTTAGCTTAACATGGTTCTTAGGGATGATTCAACCAAAATAAATTCATTAAGGGTCAAAATCATCAAAGAGGGCCTAGGATCTGTTCGAAAGGTTAACTTAGCAAGTCTAAATGGCTCAATCATTCAATCATTAAATTCATGCTCATCCTACCATGCTCTGAACTCAAACATAAAAATATGCAAAGAGTTATTGAAAGAATTGATGTTCAAAGAAACCATTAATGAGTAAATGTTCAATTCTTTCTCAAAGAAACACATCATTGTCTCAAAACGCTCACAAGGATCTCCACATATTAAGGTTCGTGCATCAAATGCACAAGTAAAGTTTGACTTGATGGTAGCATTATACACAAATTATTTCCAAAGCATGTGCAATCAAGATTAATTCCATTATTGTCACTCTCAAGATACACAATGCCTCTTATAGGATTCAAAAAGTAGTGTGCTCATCAGACTTAATTTACAATCCCAAATTTTTATGTTTTTTTGTGTATTTTCTTTTTTTGGTGTACCCAAACACAAACACAACCCATCAACTGTGAACTCACTCTCTCCCCAAATAAAATCACATTGTCCTCAATGTGAAGCGTACAAATCATGAGAGAAAATAGAGATCAAAAGAGCATGAGTTTTGCATAAAACCCCCCAAGTTGAACTCAGTAGCATCTACAAGTCACAAGATAGAAATCTAGAACGGATGAAAGCAAAAGAAATTCTATTCACAAAGAAAGTTAAAAATAAAGAAAATAAAAGAAAAATAAGAACATGAGAAAAAAAAAAAAGTCAGTTTGTACAAGGAAAAGAAATCAAAGAAAAAAATGAACAGAAAAGAAAACAAAATATATTGTTACATTTCATGAAGTAAAATATAGATTGAGTGCAAGACGTGATCATCACAAGATAACATCAGTCTAACCCAAAATATCAATAACGTAAAAGAAGGAACTAAAGGAAGCAGAGTTAGACAGCACAATCAAGACGAAAGGAGTGACATATGGAACAACAAAACAAAGACTTAAACTAATAATACATGTCCTAGTGCACCAAAACAAGCCCCTAACAATCCATAGGCTAGGAGGTGGATCAGAAGGTGGATCAATAGCGGGAGGAGGAGTAAGAGCCAAAGCACAAAGGGCTACAAGAAGAGAATCCAAAGGAACCCCCTGAGATTCAAATAAGTGACACTGAGATGCATGCTCAGCCTCAATCCCTACCAGTGAACCTCGAATGGAAGGAATCTTACCCTCCACATGCTGCAAGGAAGCTTTTATACATTGAATAAGACTCTTCTGGTAGACTACCGGGGGATGACGTGGAGATAGAGAGGCTACTAGTGGTGCAATGGATGTTGAAGGTCCCAAGGTAGAAGAAATACTAGCTAGTGTAGTGGTTGGAGGATAACCCAGTCAGTACTAAGCTGTACTCTTAGCACCAGTAGACTCGGATATCATGACAGAAGGAAGAACTATTTGAGCAGTATCTTCCAAGACTACCCCAAATTTCTCAAGTATGCCTGTAATAAGTCCACCAAACAGTAACACCGATCATGTCGTAGTGTTGATAGCTCGCTGAATTGTAGTATCAAAGATATCAAAGGTAAGATTGATGGGAACTCTGGTAGCAATGCCATATAATAGCAAGGCGCGCTCTAAACTAGCTGAATCATCATGTACGAATAGACAAATCTAACTACAGGATAGCTCGTGAAGGACGCGGTAGCACAAAACCCCAAGTCTGCTAAGTACGATAAGAAAGAGCCATAGCCAAAGTATCATGCAAAGGGTAAGTGTCCTTGGAATATAGGTAACCAGGGTTATCCACATGTGCAAGTTCAAGAAATAAACTAATAGTGGATGCTTTGAGGTGAAAGCATCGGCCACATATCTTAACAAAAATTTACCGCTCACCTTCATCTGGTGCATATACCTTGATATTGGCAAAGAACTCTCGAGCTAGCACAGAGTCAACTGAGGCATGAAAAGTCATTGCTCAAACCCATCCTCGCTCTGAGATAATATCCTTGAGGGTAGTAAAGTGAGACAAGTGGATCCCTCTCTCACATAGCACAATCTTATGGCTCCAATAATTCTTAAACTCCAATTATCAATCGAAACTAATAAGAATCAAAATGCTGCTCATCTTCATCCTCTCTATTGTAATCATCAGTACCAAAGTCCTTGGGAGAATTTGATGCCTCGTCCTCAGATGAAGAAGCATCACCCTCCTCAGAATCCTCATCCTCATCCTCCTCTAGAAGCTTAACCTCTTCTAACTCAGACGAAGAAGAATGAGGAGGCGTAGGATCATGTCACCTCTTAGAACAAATTGCTTGAGAAGGTCCATTACACTCCTTGGTTTAGGCTTTCTTTCTAGTTCTTGGCATTGCTCAAGTTACAAACTAAGTACTCAGCCGATGTTCTCACAAGTCACTAAATGAGCCCACCTTAAAGCAATTAAACAATGTCACAAGAATACCCACAATGCACACCCAAAAACTAATACCCACAATGCACACCCAAAAATTAACTTAGGCAATTTCGCAAACACATGGGATGCACATTTGTTTCACCATTCTCACATGCATCAAAATTAGCACCACAACTTCAAATTTAATCTCCTTAGAGGCAGGAACATTCAACTATAAGCACAATCCCGTTTGATAAACACAAAGTGGTTTAGGAAATTTCTCAATCACTTAGTAGGCAACTTTCAAGAACACTTCACAAAGAAAATCTTTTATGCCCAACCCTCTAAAATCAACATAATCAACCAAAAAACCACCAAATGTACTAGAAATCAATGCTAAACATCACAAATTGTGGCCCAACAAAACATCCCTAACTTACCTTTAAAATGAGAGAAGTTTGCTTCCATCCTGAGTGCATACTCGAGCAAGAGAGTAGAGAAAGAATCACGAACTAGGTGAGACAATGTATTTGAATGGAGAAAAGTGACTTAGAACATTGATGAAGAGAAAAGGATAAAATGGTTAGTGACGGTGCTTAAAGGGGAAAGTTTTGGCTTTGAGAGAACTTAGAATGAAAGTATTCAGTTGGTTGGAAGTTAAACAAAACCAAGGTAAGAGGAAGGCATCACGTGAAATTTTAAAATAGGCACATGCCATTCAAAAGTTCCCATGATGAATCTCGAGTGCTATATGGGCATCCCTCAAGTTATGGCAAAAGAATCCTTTTACACAGATCAAGACCTAAAGAACCTTCCTATTAACAACATAGTAATCTAACTTAAGACACTTTCAAGACTCAAGAATATACCAAAAACAAGAAACAAGAGAAAACTAAACAATGAAAAGAAAAGAAAAAGTATTTACGACAATGAGTTCGAGTCTTTAACTTAAAAGGAGGTGGCTTGGTAAGCTCTCACATCTCTATCTTAGTCACAAAGTTCTCCGAATATGGCTTGAGACCATTTACCTTGAATGTGGTACCATTATGTGGGTAGTGAACCTCACACACAGCATGTTCTGAAATTAAAGTGATGATGAACGAACTGGACCATCTAGAACGAAGTTTACCTAGGATGAGGTGTAACCGAGAGTTGTACATCAAGACTTTCTCACCTACATGGAAAGACTTTCTAGAAATGTGCTTGTCATGTAAATCCTTCTTTTTGGCCTTAGCAATCTTTACGTTCTCAATAGAAACATTATACAACTACTCAAGTTCATTTAATTGGGGCTTTTGGAGAACACCCGCATCATTCAAACTCTCACTAAATTGCCGAATCACCCGATAGGCCTTATGCTCCATCTCAAAAACTAGGTGGCAAGCCTTACCATAGACAAGGCGATAGGAAGACATACCTAAAAAGGTCTTAGAAACCATTCTATATGCCTACAATGCATCAACGAGACTTAAAGATGAATTCTTGCATGTTGGGTTAATGGTCTTCTCTAGGATGCCCTTAATCTCCCTATTTGCCAACTCTAGTTGGCCACTATTTTTAGGATAGTGTGAAGTACCCACCTTATACATCACAGCATAGTCACGCAGCATATGCGGGCCTATTACAAAAATGCTTGTCTCCATCGCTAATGATGGCTTGAGCCATCCCAAAGCGTGAGAAGATATACTCTTCTAAGAACTTAACCACCATCCGTTAGTCATTGGTGCGAGTCGTGATGGCTTCTATATAGTCATAATCAATAGGCATAAGTATGAACTCATATTTGAATGACTTAGGGAATGAATGGTCCCAAGAAATCAGTGCCCCAACAGTAAAAAATCTCCAAAATGCTTATGGTGTTTTAAGGCATCTCATTGTGCTTGGTAAGGTCTCCTAGACTTTGACACTGATGACACCTAAGGCAATAATCATGGACATCCATAAACACTAAAGACTAAATGAATCTGCTTTGAAGGATCTTAGCGGTTGCTTTCTTTGAGGAGAAATGGCCTCACATGCTAAGGAATGACAGAACTAGCTGATACTATGGACCTCACTCTTACGAATGCAATAACTCATAATTTGATTCGGGCAATACTTGTAAAGGTATGGCTCATCCTAAAAGAAACTATGAATATTGCATAAGAATTTACCTCTATCAACCTTTGTTTAATGGGAGGGCATATGTTTAGTCACTAGGAAGTTGGCAATATCTGAATGCCAAGGAGAGTGGTCGTGCAGTCTAATGTTAACATGCATGATGTGCTCATCAAGGAAATTCTCTATAATTGGTAGGTCACTAGACTCGGACACATGATGTGGTAATCTAGACAAATGGTCAACTACCACATTTTCTATCCTTAATCTCCAAATCAAACTCTTGCAGGAGTAGCATCCATCTAACTAGATGGGATTTATCCTCTTACTTGGAAATAGATATTTTAAGGTCGTATAGACCGTAAACGTAGTGACGTAAGAACCTACCAATTAATACCTAAACTTGTCTAGGGCAAACAATACCACTAGAAGTTCTTTTTAGGGGTGATGTAATTCACTTGAGCCTCATTCAGAGTCTTACTAGTGTCATAAATCACATAGGGTTTCCATTCTTTATTTTGCCCTTACACTGCCCCCACCGTAAAGTCACTAGCGTCACACATAAGCTTGAATGGTAAAGATCAATCCAGGCTTTGGATGATTGGTACAGTGGTAAGGAAATGTTTAAGTCTATCAAATGCCTCTTGGCATGATGTTGTCCACTCAAATGAGACATCATTGGACAACAATGAGTATAAGGGTCAGGCAATAGAACTAAAAGACTGAATAAATCACCGATAGAAACTGGCATGATCAAATAATGATCTTACATCCATCATACATCGGGGGGTAGGTAAATCTTAGATTAGTTCAACTTTTTCCTTATCTACCTTAACCCCACAAGATGACATGATGTGCCCTAAAACAATCCCTTTATCTACCATGAAAAGGCACTCTTCCCAATTTAGCACCAAGTTACTTTTCTCACAACGCACTAGAACTTTCTCAAAGTTGGTCAAACACTCATTAAATGTGTCTTCTTAGATGGAAAATCATCCATAAAAACCTTTAAGAACCACTCAACCATGTCACTAACGGTGCTTATCACACATGTGCGTTATATAACCCAAATGGCATGTGTCAATACTCGTAAGTGGCAAAAAGGCATATGAAAGTGATCTTTTCTTAGTCCTCAGGTACTATCTTAACCTGATTGTACCCCAAGTATCCGTTAAGAAAATAGCAGTAAGACTTCCCCGCTACTCTCTCAAGCACTTGATCTAAGAATGGAAGGGGAAAATGGTTCTTTCGGGTCACAGCATTCAAGTGCATATAATCTATAAGCTCACGTCACCCAGTTTAGGTGCGTTGAGGCACTAACTTTCTTTTCTCATTCTCAGCAATAGTGACACTAGACTTTTTAGGGACCATTTCGGTGGGATTCATCCACTTCCAATTAGAGATAAGATATATACTACCCACATCGACCAACTTAAGCACTTCCCCTTTCACAACCCCCTTTATGTTTTCTCCAACACAAAAGACAAAACTAATTAGAATGTCTCCCCTTCTCCTAGGAATGCATATTTATGTTCACTTGGTAAGGGCTTTCTATAGGGATAAGGAGGACACTCAACCGATGGCTCGAGCTTACTCATAAATGGCTCCAAAGGTTCAAAAACCGGTACCCAACCACTAATAGCCATGACTTCTTTCTTAGCTTTCACAAACTCCTCATTGTTCACAAAGCTTGCTCCATTAAAAGCCTCACACCTCTCACTTCATACTATATTTCACCTCAGGGATCATCAAAGAAGGTCTTTTCAAAATATTCTTGACTCAAAGTATGAATAATATCCACCTCCCGAATATCCTCAAATTCCCCCATTTGCTTTCCAACCCTAAAGATATTCATCTCAATGGTCATATTTTCAGAGGATAGCCTAATAACCTTACTCCTACCATCAATCACTGCATTGGATGTAGTGAAGAATGGTTTAAAAAAATGATCGGAATGGAATGCGAGGGATTTTGGATAGGCTGGGCGTCTAAGACGATAAAATCAACTGGAAAGTAGAACTTATCCACTTAGACCAACACATCTTCCACTATAGCTCGTGGCATCTTGACCGAGTGACCCACCAAATGCAATGTTACTCTAGTGGGTTTTAGCTCCCTTAAGCCTAATTGCTGGTAAATAGTGTAAGGTAATAGGTTAACATTAGCACCTAGGTCAAGAAAAGCTTTATCTATGATGTGGTCCCCACTTATGCACGGAATGGTTAGACACCTAGGATCTTTATACTTTGGAGGTATATCATACTGGATTATGGCACTAACTTGCTCACTTAAGAAAGCTTCTTCCTTGACATCAAGCTTCCTCTCATCAAGCTTCCTCTTAATAGTGGACATATCCCTAAGAAATTTAGCAAAGGTGGGATTTTCTTGATAGCCTCAAGTAATGGGATGTTGATTTTCAATCGTCTAAAAATCTCAGAGTTCAATATCTCATTCTTGCCCTTTGCTAATCTTTAGGGGAAGGGTGGCCTAGGTATGTACTCATCTACTTGGTCTTATTGCCTACCTAATGTACCCCCAATGACATCCTCTTCTTTCTCTCTTGACTCTCTCTCACCTTTCTTCCCCTTATGTCGTTGCCTATCACTCTATTTGTTTTGTCTCTTTTATTCTTCCTCAGTTGGCTCCTCAACTTCCCCATTACCCCTTAATCCCATCTTAACATTTGGTACATTGACTCTAGGATCAATTGGTTTCTGGATAATTTTTCCGTATCTCAAAGTAGTGACAGATTGCACTTGTTTATGTGGAGTAGCACCCAAGGCTAATAACTCAATAATGTTCCCCTGACCTTTTGGATTTGGGAAAGTTTGCCACTTTGAATGGTTCTTATGGCCAGTGTCAATTTAGAAACGTACCCTCAATGTCATCTAAAGCCCGAGTCACTAGATTATTGATGTTCAACTACCAATGCATGAATTGATTAAGAGCACCCCAAGAGGCCGTTTTTGCACAAGTTGCGTTGTAGCAAGACCGGACTATTAGAATTGGGGTGGTGGTACAAGAGGTGGTTGAAAAGGTTCACCTTGATTGTCATTCCTCCATGAGAAACTAGGATGGTTCCTCCACCCTGGTGGAACTTGGTTTTTCCCCTTGGTAAGTGACATTCCTGATTACACTTGAAAAGTGTAATTATTAACCCTATATTTTGAAAATTTTAATGCATTTACATGTTTAAATCCAAGCTTTTAATGTTAATTTGTAATTTATAAGTTTTATTCTTTTAATTGTAGGGAAAAAGGATGAAAACATTGAAGTTTTTCACACTGGAGATGGCTTAGAGGGTAAAAGGGAAGCTGTGTTTCAAGCCTCACCAAGGATGGTCTGGGCTAGCCCAAAGACACAGATCGAAGAAGCACGAAAGTGGAAGTGACAACCATTCTGTTGTCTGGACCACTCTCCAGATGGTCCGGACCACTGGACTTGATGGGCACAAGATTAAGTTGAATTTTAGGGTTTTTGATGAACGTTTTCTATAAATGCCTCTGCACGACCGACTTGGATAAGGGGATACACATTCATCCTTTTTCATATTGCTTGAGAGAACTTTTTAAGAGAGTTTTTATATTATTTTAGAGAGTTTTTATAGATTTGTACGATATATTCCTATTCTTCGTAGCACTTCTTTTATCTTACACTTTTTCGGAGTTGATTTCCATGTAAGTTACTTTCGTTTAAGCGTTTTAATATATAATTTGTGAATTTCAATTGATAGATCGGATGATGATTTATGTGTTTGTTACTTTCGTTTCATCTTAAATAAGGTCAATGTAGAAACCCTAGTTCTTGATTCAATGAATCGAGGAAGGGTACTTCATGAAAATACCCTAGGATATACATAGACCCTTCGCATGGGTTTCGAAGGCACATGCGTAAGGATCTGCTGTTTTAAATCTATTTTAACTTGTTTCAAAAACATTTAAAAATGAAAACCTTTATGCATATTCGTTGAAATCACTGGTATGGGTTTTCGATTATAATTATCTACATACTTTTGGACAAGATTATAAATAGGTTTCGCGTAAAACTATAAATTCGTTTGTTTGAAAAGCTTTCAGAAACAAAAACCTTTAACGACATTTGTCGAAATCACCGGTACTGGTTTTTGATTCAAATATTCTCAATAATTCTTAAACTATATCGAATTTCAATTTTAAAAGTAAACATCCCAGAGTAAAGTAGTGAACTACCCAGACTTGCAAGTTGAATCAAGGACTTCTTTATTATTGATTTCGCTATTCAATTCAGATTGTCGTAGTAATTAATTCAATTAAATTATTTTCAATTTATTCTGAATTTAAACAAAAATATAAATATAATTGAATTGTTAAAGCTCTTTCGTAAAGTTAAGTTAATTATTAGTTTTGATTTTATTTGAATTTATTTGCTTTATTTTTGTTAAATCCTAAGATTTAGTTTCAATTGTATGTCAAACTTCTTTTACATTAAAAATCTAAATTCCCTTCGTAACCTAAAAACTAAATACTAAATAATATAAGCACCCTATGAATTTGACCTCAGATTCACCGGGTTTAAAACTACGACTACCCTCTTGCACTTGAGAGGAAGAACCCAAATACATTTTAGGGTTGGTCAATTCCCACCTTATGGGTAAGAGGGCTTTCCTTGGCTGCTATTTGGAAATGGGCAGTTTTAGGCGCCATCGATATAAGCTTGACCATAAGCGATCTCTCTAAGTAAAGGGAGCTTAGGGCACAAACTAGCATCATGCCCCACTTGGTCACATGTAGCATAAATCACTTTCATCTCAACCATTTTTTCCTTATTCTCGAGCTCACGAGAGTTTAACTTGTTTTGCAAAGCGACTAACCTAGCTCACGAATCGTCACTCCAACTTAACTCCAATTAGCCACTAGATGTGGGATTCCTATGTTCAGAAGAAGATGGAGGTCCAACTTGGCCTTGTCCTTAAGGAAAAATGGAAAGAGTTGGAGTCTCACTACATCCTCATTGGCATTTTGGTCAATGCAACTGTTACTCGCTTCCTCAACTTCTCTCAAATGATTATAGGGATTTTTAGATTCAAGACCATAGAATGTAGGAAGAAATCTAATGATTCCAGGTCTTAGTGTGAAATTCCCCCTATTCAAAGGCATGATTATACATGATGATGTAGTTTGCCTAAAAAGGTTGAGGTGATCTCTAATCATCCTAAGGCCCTGGGGACTATCATCCCCATTGATGCTTCTACAAGCCAACGTATGGAAAAATTCAATGACATTGTGAATCTCATTGTCAGGAATGCATTACCTTATAATTTGATCTGGACAATACTTATAGAGGTATGGCTTATCCCAGAAGAAATTTCTCACATTACGTAAAAACTTACCTCTATTAACTTTTGTCCAATGGGAAGGCATTTATTTGTTACTAAGAAATTAGCAGTATCGGAGTAGTAAGGTGATTGATCATGAGGGGTAGTGCTAACATGCATGAGATGCTCATCGGGGAAATGCTCATTAATTATTAGGTCACTAGATTCAGACACATGCTGTGGCAATCTAGACAAATGGTTAGCTACCACATTTTCCACTCCTTTCTTGTCCTCAATCTCCAAATCAAACTTTTGAAGGAGTAGAATCCATCTAATTAGACGGGGTTTTGCCTCTTTCTTAGAAAGAATATATTTTAAGGCTGCATGGTCTGTGAACACTGTGACATGAGAACCTACTAAATAAGACCTAAACTTGTCAAGGACAAACACTACTGCTAGGAGCTCTTTTTCAGTGGTAGTATAATTGATTTGAGCTTCATTTAGAGTTTTACTAGTGTAGTAAATGACATAGGATTTCCCTTCTTTTTGTTGCCCTAAAACTACTCCCACTGCAAAATCACTAGCATCACACATAAGCTCGAATGATAAAGACCAATTTGGGCTTTGAATAATAGGTACAGTAGTTAGCAAGTGTTTAAGCTTATCAAATACCTCTTGACATGACGTTGTCCATTCAAATGGAATATCATTGAACAATAATGAGCATAATGGTCGGGCAATAGTACTAAAAGACTGAATAAATCGCCAATAAAAACTGGCATGACCAAGGAATCATCTTACGTCTTTCACACATCAAGGATTAGGTAGATTTTGGATCGATTCAATGTTTTCTTTATCTTCCTCTATCCCTCGTGATGATACTATGTGTCCCAAAACAGATCCCTTTTTTTACCATAAAATGACACTTTTCCCTATTTAGCACCAAATTACTCTCCTCACAATGCACTAAAACGTTCCCAAGGTTGGTTAAACACTCGTCAAATGTGTCTCCATAAATGGAGAAATAATCTATAAAAACTTTCAAGAATTTCTTAACCATATCATTGAAAATGCTCATCATACACCTTTGAATAGTCTGAGGTGTATTACACTGCCCAAAAAAGGCATGCGTCTATAAGCACAAGTGCCAAACGGGCATGTAAAGTGGTCTTTCCCTGGTCCTCAAGTGTTACCTCAACCGGATTATACCCCGAGTATCCATCCAGAAGAAAATAGCAAGGCTTTCCTACTACTCTCTCAAGTACCTGGAATGGGAACGTGGTCCTTTCGAGTCACAGTATTTAAGTGCCTATAATCTATGCACATACACCACCTAGTTTAGGTGCGTTGAGGCACTAACTCTCCTTTCCCTTTCTCAACTATGGTGACACTAGATTGCTTAGGAACCACTTGAGTGGGACTCACCCATTTTGAATTAGAGGTGGGGTAAATAATACCCGCATCAAGAAACTTTAGCACTTCCCCTTTTACAACTTTTTTCATATTGGGGTTTAGCCTTCGTTGCAACAGCCTTACTGGTTTGGCTTCATCCTCAAGGTATATATGATGAGAACATACTAACGGGCTAATACCTCAAAGATCTGCAATAGTCCAACCTAAGGCCTTTCGGTGGGCATTCAAGATAGCTAGTAACTTCTGTTCCAAACCATTTTCTAACTTTGAAGAGATAACTACTGGGAATGTCTCAGTCTCTCCTAGGAACGCATACTTAAGTTCAGTAGGCAATGGTTTCCTAGAAAGACAAGGAGGATACTCTACTGATGGCTTGGGTTTGATCAAGTACGGCTTTAGAGCGTTAAAAACTGGCACCCAGCTATCAATTTCCATAACTTCTTTAATATCACTTAATATTTTCTCATTATCTATAAAATTTACTCCATCTAGAGCTTCACACATCTCGTTCCTCACTAATGCTCGCTCTAATGGATCATTTAATAAAGTCCTCTCAAAGTATTCTTCACTTAAAGCGTGAATTACATCTACTTCCCTAATATCCTCAAATTCCCCCGTTTGTTTTCCTACCCGAAAGATGTTCATTTCTATGGTCATATTTCCAAAGGAGAGTTTCATGACCCTACTTCTACAACTAATTACAACAATGGATGTAGCTAGAAAGGGTCTACCAAGAATGACCTGAACAGATTGAGCAGGATTTGGAATGGGGTGTCCAATACAATGAAGTCAACTAGAAAGTAAAATTTGTCTACTTGGACTAACACATCTTCCACTATACCCCTTGGTATTTTGACTGAACGATCAGCTAATGGCAATGTTACTCGAGTGGGTTTCAGCTCTCATAAGCCTAATTGTTGATAAACAGTGTAAGGGAAAAGGTTGACACTAGCACCTAGGTCAAGTAGAGCTTCATCAATGATGTGGTCCCCTATTATGCAAGAGATGGTAGAACACCCAGGGTATTCATACTTAGAAAGTGTATCACGTTGGAGTGTGGCACTTGCGTGTTCAGTCAAAAAGGCGTTCTCCTTGACATTGAGCTTTCTTTTTATAGTGCACATATCCTTTAAGAATTTGGCATAAGAAAGGTTCTACTTAATAGCTTGTTTAAAAATTTCATAAATTTCTAAGTTCAACATCTCATTCTTGACTTTCGCTAATCTTTGGAGAAAATGTGGTCTAGGAATGTGCTCAATACTTTGGTCTACTTTCCCATATGATGTTTTTACTAAATTTTCTCGTTCTTTCTCCCTCAATTCTTTCTCACATTCCTTCACCTCATTCTCTATATTCTCGCTCACTCTTTCCTCCTCAACCCCTACTTTAATAGGTTCCTCAACATCCTCACTAACCTTTGATCCCATTTTAGCGCTAGAGGTATTGGCTTTAGGATCTACAGGTTTCTAAATGAATTTGCCACTTCTCAAAGTGGTGACAGACTGCACCTGTTGATGTGGGGTAGCACCGAAGGTTGATGCTTCAGTAATGTTCACCTGACCTTTAGGGTTTGGGAAAGTTTGAGCAGGTAGTTTACCACTTTGGGTGGTGCTTATGGCTTGAGTCAGCTTGGAAACTTGTCCCCGTATGTCATCTAAAGCCCGAGTCATCTAGTTGTTAATGTTCAACTGTTGATGCATAAATTGATGAAGAGTGTCCTCAAGGGGCCCCTTATGCATTGGTTGCATTGCAGTAGATTGGGCTATTGGAATTGGGGTGGTGGTAAAAGAGGTGGTTGAAATGGTTGATTTTGATGGTCATTCCTCCATGGAATTCTAGGTGGAGTTCTCCACCTCGGGGGATAAAAGTTGAAAGCTTGGTTTCCCCCTTGATAATTGACATTCCCACCTTGATGGTGAGAGGGTTTCCTTGGCCTCTATTTTAAAATGATAGATTTTGGGAACCATTGACATAGGCCTGGCCATATGCAACCACTTTAAGTAAAGGAATTGCAGGACAAGAATTTGGATCATGCTCCACTTTGTCATAAGCTCTACAAACCATATTCACCTAAACCTATTTCCCTTTACTCTTGAGTTCAAGAGAGTCTAACTTATTCTGTAAAGCAGCTAGTCTAGCTCTCAAATCATCTATCTTGCTTAATTCCAATTGGCCACTAGGTGTGGGGTTCGTATGTTCAAAAGAAGATGGGGGTCCAATTTCTCAATCATTAGAATCTTTGGCCACCATGTCAAAGAAATCCATGGCATCCTCCATAGTCTTATCAAATAAGGTAACATTGCATATGGTTGACATAAGTTGTTTAAGAATGAGAGTCAAAGACTCATGGAAGATACTCACAAGTCTCCATGGCTCAAAGCCATGGTGAAGACAGGCCATCAAAAGGTCCTAAATCTTTCCCAAGCATGACAGAAATTTTCATTAAAAAATAGGAAAAGGTAGTTATCTGTCTCCTAAAATGCTTAGTTTTTTGGGTTGGGAAGTATTTTCTCAAAAACTCAGTTTGCATCTCACGCCAAGTTCCAATGGAATAAGGATGAAGGGAACTGAGCCAAAATTTGGCCTTGTCCTTAAGAGAGAATGGAAAGAGTTGGAGGCGCACTACATCCTCATTGGCATTTTGGTCTATGCATGTGTTACTCACTTCTTCAAACTCCCTTAGATGATTGTATGGATTCTCAGAGTCTAGACCATATAATGTAGGAAGAAGTTGGATGATCCCAGGCCTAAGTGTGAAATTTCCCCTATTCAAAGGCAAGATGATACACGAAGGTGTGGTTTCCCTAATTGGGTTTAGGTGGTTTCTCATTGGTATAGGACCAGGATTATCTTCACTATCCCCATGGACGCTCACATTGTCATCAATTCTAGCCATTGAGTTAAAAGATGTGGAATTGACCAACGAAACGATTATGTAAGAGTTTGAGTGTGAAAGTTGGTAGGATGGGTCTTCTAGTTTGGTATTTTCTGTTAAGACTCTACCCAACCTTAAAAACATGCAATTCTAAATATCCCCAAAGTTTTTTTTCTTTTTTTTTTTTTTTAAGTTTCAGTTAAATGAAATTAAAAAAAATCAAAAATTACCTAAAACTAAATTTTGGCTCGCCGGCAATGACGTCAAAAACTTGACCGACCCTAAAATGTGTTTGGATTCTTCCTCTTAACTACAAGAGGGTAGTCGTAATTTTAAACTCGGTGAGTCTAAGGTCGAATTCACAAGAAGCCTATATTATTTAGTTTCTAAGTTACGAAGGGAATTTAGATTTTCAATGTAAAAGAAGATTGATATTCAATTGAAACAAAATCTTATGATTTAATAGAAATAAAGCAAATAAAAACAAATAAAATTAAAACTAATAATTAAATTAACTTTACGAAAGAGCTTTAACAATTCAATTATATTTATATTTTCTTTTAAATTTAGAATAAATTGAAAATAATTTGATTAAATTAATTACTACGACATTCTGAATTCAATAGAGAAATCAATAATAAATAAGTCCTTCATTCAACTTGCAAGTCTAGGTAGTTCACTACTTTACTCTGGGATGTTTACTTTCAAAACTGAAATTCGATTTTGTTTAAGAATTATTGAGAATATTTGAATCAAAAACCAAACCAATGATTTCAACGAATGTGGTTAAAGGTTTTTGTTGTCGAAAGCTTTTCAAACAAACGAATTTAAAGTTTTACTCGAAGCCTATTTATAATCTTGTCCAAAAGTATGTAGATAATTATAATCTAAAACCTATACCAATGATTTCAACAAATATGGTTAAAGATTTTAGTTTTTGAATATTTTCAAAATAAGTTAAAATAGATTTAAAATAGTAGATCTTTACGCATGTGCCTTCAAAACCCACGCGAAGGGTCTATGTATATCCTAGGGTATTTTCATGAACTATGTATATCCCATATATATCCCAGGGTATTTTCATGAACTACCTTTCCTCGATTCATTGAATCAAGAACTTCTTTATTATTAATTTCGCTATTCAATTCAGATTGTCTTAGTAATTAATTCAATAAAATTATTTTCAATTTATTCTGAATTTAATAGAAAATATAAATGTAATTGAATTGTTAAAGCTCTTTGATAAAGTTAATTTAATTATAGTTTTAATTTTATTTGTTTTTATTTGCTTTATTTCTGTTAAATCCTAAGATTTGGTTTCAATCAAATATCAAACTTCTTTTAAATTAAAAATCTAAATTCCCTTCGTAACCTAAAAGCTAAATAACATAGGCTCCCTGTGAATTTGACCTCGGACTCACCGAGTTTAAAATTACGACTACCCTCTTGCACTTGAGAGGAAGAACCCAAACACATTTTAGGGTCGGTCAATTCCCACCTTGTTGGTAAGAGGGCTTTCCTTGGCTGCTATTTGGAAATGGCTGATTTTAAGCACCATCGATATAAGCTTGACCATAAGCGATCTCTCTAAGCAAAGGGAGCCTAGGGCACAAACTAGCATCATGCCCCACTTGGTCACTTAAGCTCATGAGAGTTTAAGTTAATTTGCTGAGTGACTGACCTAGCTCACGAATCGTCACTCTCATTTAACTGCAATTGGCCACTAGATGTGAGGTTCCTATGTTTAGAAGAAGATGGAGGTCCAACTTTCCAAAAATTAGAGTCCTCAGCCACCATGTCAAAGAAGTGTATGACATTCTCCATGGTCTTATCAAATAAACATGGTAGACATGAGTTAATTAAGACAGAGTCAAAGACTCATGTAATATACTCACAAATCTCCATGGCTCAAAGCCATGATGAGGACAGGCCATCAAAAGGTCCTTAATCCTTTCCCAAGCACAACAAAAATTCACATTAGGTTTACAAGAAACTGTAGTGGTCTGTCACCTAAAATACTGAGTCTTTTAGGTTAGCAAGTATTTTCTTAGGAGCTCAGTTTGTATTTCTCACCAAATTCCAACGGAATGAGAATGAAGGAAATTGAACCAGAATTTTGCCTTGTCCTTAAGGGAAAATGGAAGGAGTTGGAGTTTTTCTACATCCTCATTGGCAGTTTGATTAATGCAACTGTTACTCGCTTCCTCAAATTCTCTTAAATGATTATAGGGGTTTTTAGATTCAAGACCATAGAATGTAGGAAGAAATCTAATGATTCTAAGTCTTAGTGTGAAATTCCCCCTATTTAAAGGGATGAGTATACATGACGATGTGGTTTTCCTAAAAAGGTTGAGGTGATCTCAATCCTCTTAAGGCCCTAGGGACCATCATCCCCATTGACGCTTCAGTCTCCTTCTAAATTAGCCATTGAGTCAGATGATTGTGAATCGATAAGTGAAACGATGGAAAGAGAGTCTAGGGGTTTGGGAACATAGGATGGGTCTTCTTGGTCACGCTCAACTCCAATTACCCTACTTGCATGCAACCGACTCAACTTTCTACCAATTCCTATAAAAAATGTATGAAAAAATAGAAAAAGAAAATAAAATGAAAATAAAATTATCATAAGAGAGATAAAATGACATCACCTGGAAATCCAAATGCTACCATGTTGAAGATGATGACAAGCACTTCCTGCCACGAGTTCTCCGAATGCATCATCAAACCACAGGTCCTTGGCAACAATGTAAAAACTTGACCTCACTCAATTAGTGTGTACTCTTTGAAGTATGAGAGCTGGTTGAAGTCCTAAACAAGGTGAGTCCTAGGTCATCTCCATAGGGGGTAAGCATAAGTGATTTTGGTCAAAAACTCATTTTGAAGGTACTTACAAAGAATGTTGGCAAGAAAAAGAAAATTTTATTTTGGGTTTTAGGATCGGTTTTGAAGGGTATTTTGGAAACTAAAGTTCACTTCAATTTAAAACACTAGAAAAAAAACACAATTTAATCTAAGGAAATTACTTTTGATCAAAAGCATTTGGTCTCAATCTATTCTTATAGTGGCATCAAGATGTTGATTT
Source organism: Sideroxylon spinosum (assembly GCA_003260245.2). NCBI lineage: Eukaryota > Viridiplantae > Streptophyta > Magnoliopsida > Ericales > Sapotaceae > Sideroxylon > Sideroxylon spinosum. The sequence goes on along the minus strand of QLOD02016021.1, from coordinate 47,949 downwards.
GGATATCGTTTTGCACAACTTAAATCCACACATGTGGTGTAAAGTTTGAGCATTTGGCTTTAAAAACCTGTGTAAGTAAATTGCTTAGAATTAGAGTTTTGAAGTGAAGTTTAAAGTCACCAAGACATTGAACTGGACACTTGGTATGCACGAGCATCAACTCGTAACCAAGGGCCAATTATAACACACGAGATTCAATTTTTATATTTAAACCTAATTTCCAAGCTTTTTTTACAAATTCATCAAAAATCTTGTTTCATTGAAGAACAAGCAATCCAAATCAAACATCTTTTCAACCACTACAACCTTAGATTAAACCAAGGATTGAAACTTAGCCTAGCATACTTAAGTTAAAAATGCAAAGCCAGAAACAACCATGCAAATCTTCCATAAGATTAAAAGTGTAAGCTAGATCAGAAGATAAAAATTTTAAAAACTAAGGAAGGATAAGAAGATGTAATGAAACATATAAATGAAATTTAAACCTTGTAAAATTCAAAAGTGAACGTCACTTACAATCTCTGAAACCCTAGAAAAGAAAAAGAACTATAGACCTAAAGTAAATGCAACTTCAATAATCATAGAATGTCCTCCCTGATCTGATATTATCCCCTTTTACAAAAGTTTTAACTTAAAGTGTAAAATAGGTACATCAAATAGGATAAGAAAATCTAACAGTCAAAGTTAATGGGCGCCCATGGTAGGTGTGGGGTGCCTCTATAGAAAATCTCCTAACTGTTTGATAAAATTTATTAAAGAGTAGTTCATGTCTCCCTCTTGGTGGGCACCCATTTGATTCATGATGGGGCACCCATGTTCCCTATAGGGCATCCGTGGTGGATGAGGGGTGCCCATGGAAGTCTTCTCTAGCTATTCGACAAATGTCTTTTGAGACTTCTCAAAATAGCCTGTCGGGGGGTGCTCACTTGATTTAGAGTAGGGCGCCCACAACCCATGTAGGGCACCCATTAGCTTCTCTTTAGCTCTGTCTTCATCTCATTTCCTATTTTGGCTCATGTTTGCTTCGTTGCTTCCTAGTTTTGTCACGTAACCCTATAAAATCCTATAAGTTTATCAATATTCACACTTAGCGATAACAAATAGAATTTCTAGTGACTAACACACCTATGAACAGCTGTATAACCATGATATTATAACATAAAATATGCACAATCATGAAGCCAAGGTGTGATCAAATAGAGTAACTGGTGGTGGTTTGTTTGGCTTAGGCATATGGTTTCAAAGATGTTTTAATAGTAGTTTTGACATCAAGAATGATGGTTAGAAGTGGATGTGATATAATGGAAAATTTTAAATTTGAAGTTCAAAAGGCGTGGAGAGCCGTAGTTAGTAACTCAAGAATTTATTGAAGTTATATTTTATTGTTGAGTGATCTGTAATTATGGAATGATCTTAAAGTGTTAATGGCAATGGTAGTGATTTAAATTTTGAAATAGATGAGCTATCAACTTAATAAGTGGTGATTGATCATTACTATGGATTAGTGACAATTTTTATTTGATGATACAATATTTAAGATTCAATATGATATAATAATAGTAATATTGTCTTCTCCACTAGTGTTATTAAGTGCATTGGGACACCTTACGTTTAGATGGTCCTTTTGAAGTTAAATGAGAAAGAGACTCAATTTTGTTTTTGTGAGTAATAAGCAATTGTGGACATTTTTTCTTGATAAAGAGTGGGGTTAATCTCCTTCTAAGTAGATTGACTTTTTCTAGATTCCATGTCAAGCATCTCTTTTCTGTTTTATTATGCCACATTCTATGGTACTATTTAAGCTTGTAAGTTCAGACCTTAATCAAGTGACTCATATGCGTATGGTTTAGCTAATATAATATTTTATTAATGGAGCCATTGGAAATTCTCGTTAAGGAAGGATGGTCGTTTTGAGTAAATTAAAGGGTGTTAAACTTAGAGGTAATTGAGGAAGCATATCGGATACTGAGTTTTAGTAATTTGACTGAATGGTTATACATTAAGAATGGTAAGCATGGGTTAAGTTTGTTTGAAATAAAGTGTGGGGTCAGGTGTTATTTGGTCAACTAATTGCAATGGATCTTTTAAGTATGACTGAGGTTGTGTTTGATATCTAAATTTTGTGAGTTTGACAAGTTATTATCGCTGTCGTATTTAGGATACCTCCCAACTGATGGATTTATTGATTTGATTGAGCTGGGAAAGGGTTAGAAATTAGTAGAGTTAATTTAATAAGAGCATATTATGCGCCTAAGCATAGGTTAACTAAAGTCCTATTTTACTTATTTGCACCTGTGAAAAGGATTACTCTGGATATTACGATGGGTTACGAGAAAATTTCGGTTGTATGCTAAAGCATAATGGTCAGATGACGATATGAGTCGAGGTAGTTGAAATGACATAAGAATAATTAAACTATGCTTGACTTAGTGTTAATTACAATGGCTTTGTATTCAAGCCTTGATGGTGTTACTGGAGTGATAGAAGAGTTTAGAATGTACTCAGAACAAAGGAATTTCGAAGTTATTTGCGTATGCCAAGCGGTTTGATTATAAGACAATATAGTTGAATGGAGTACTAGCAAAATTTTGGTTTTAAGATCTCAATGTCATTCAAAAGAGGTCAATAAAATGTCCACTGCTTTAAGTAAAAGGTTGAGGAGTTTGGTTGTTGTGAGGATTACTTTTAGTGAAGTCTTCAAGGTGATACTTGGGATTTAGGGATCTTTTGGGAAGAGAATTATGATAATAGAGAAATAAATTTCTAGAGATGGAGTTATTCAGGAAATGGTATTGATAAAATAGATAGGGGTCATTGGGTTTCAGCTACGGGACTAGTTTTATCGAAAAGTACAGTATTATTAGTTTTCTGGCTAAAGTATTGAGTACAGAAGTGTAACTATAATGGACAACTAAGATTCAAGAACAAAGTGATTGCGCTTGATGTGTATCGACTTCGGGAAGGATAGTTTCAAGAGTTTTATCGTTCAAGATTCTAGCACATCTCGTTGGCATGAAAAGATATAATGAATTGAAAATTTTCAATATTGATGAAATGAAATGAAATGTGATGTTTATGAATTTCTGGAGTTGTTTCTAGAAGAAATGTCTGGCTTACTACCTGAAAGGGGAGAAAAAATATATATTAAAAGTTGTAGCAAGTTAAGAAGTGTATTAAGAGATTTAATAATAAATCTTAGAGATTAAGTTGTGTACATGTAGTACTAGCAGGTGATTGATAATTTATAAATGGAAGTTGAAATTTGGACATATAGGTGATAAACTCTGGAACTCAATTTGTTGATAAATTTGGTTATACTTGGTCAGGTTATTTGTTATGCAGTGGATGTTAAGGATTCATATGATTCATAGGAGTTTTATAGGATTTTAGTTTTAAGATAGATGATAGCAGAGGAAGTTAGAAATGAAAGATTTTGAGGAATAGTTGAAAATCCTAACTAAGAATTTAGGAAATATTTGAAGGTACTAATTATACAAGACTGATCATATTTATTGGGCTTTGAAATAATTAATTTGGACGCATACAATTAGTTGATTAGATGTTTTGATATGATCAATTTAAGTATGATGATGCTATGATTCACCTTGTGTATAGTCAAGATTAAAATTTTTAAGAAACTAGAAATGATAAACGAGGGGTTTGTTGTTTAATTTAGTCTAAGAGTTTACTATAATGCCTTTGGGATTCTGGGTCTATTTAAGGAATGGCAAAGATTGACTTCGACTATTTGATTGGTTTACCTATATTAGTTGAAAGGATCATTGGTACTTTCAAAAGTGATTTAATGTTTGGGTACCCTGGTTGAGGGTAAGGTAGGAAGATACTTTTAAGACAGTGTTCAACACTCGGCATGGACATTATTTGGTTTTTGAAAATGCTATTTGGGTTGACTAATGCACCAGCAGTATTCGTGGATTTTATGAGTAGGGTGTTTAATGATTATCTAGACAAGTTATAAAAGTGTGTATGTTCTTAAGTTATTTATATGTTATGCATTTGCAGGTTTTTGATTAATAAAGGGTTACTCTATAAAGTTTGGGATGAAGTTGATGTAGTATATAAATATATATATGTGTGTGTGCATAACTGAAATGAGAAAGATGGTATTGAATAGTGAGTGCAAGAACTTCATGTGCTTAACTGTTTAAAGATTATATTAGAACTTATAATGATAATGATACATGCTTTGGTAAGTTAAAATATTTGTCTGCCATTTGGTTTATGGTGTGTAAGTGTAAATACAGGAAAATTAAGTTAGGTGAAAAAAATAGCTTTTGGTGGAAAGGATTAATTGGAATTAATTTGGTAAAAATATTCTAAAGTTAATAGAGGAGTTGATTACAGTTAGGAGTATGAAACAGAATGAATATATGGGAGGAGAAGGGTTTTGAAATGGAATGAATAAGCTACTGGATTCACTTGTTAGTTTCCCTATTTTATACTCAGATGGTTAACTATGTTGTGGGAAACATGGAAAGTTGTGGCTTAAAATTTTTCGATCCTAGTTTTAGTTAATATCTAATTAGTTGGGTTGGATTGGAAGGTTGGTAACTTAATGGAGTTAACATGAGTATGCAACGATAGGGAAAACCATAAGAGGAAAGCAATATTTGAGAAGTAGGGACGTAGGAATAAAAAGAAAACGTTACAAAGTTAGGATTGATAAAGGGTTTGTGGCTTAATTTGGTTAGTAGTTATGCTTAGCCAGATATTTATTGTACTCAAATAGATACATTTTTTGTTGTGTCTTTATGTGATTGATATGAATTTGTTTGGCCATGTGGTTTAGATTTAGGCACATGGTAGAAATTAGAAAAGAAATGGACAAATAACATTTTGGGGTAATGATAAGTCTAGTATAAGACGTGTTGTGCCAAGAGAATTTGATAAATATTGTACTATAAGATTATTATTGCTTATTAATTTAGAATGTGGATAAAGTTGTTGGTAACAATATATTATGAATTTAGATAATAATTACTGGTGAAAGAAGAAGATATGAAATGATATGATAAAGTAAAAGAAAACCTTAAAAATAGGGGCGCTATGTTATGGATATATAATAACGGAACTGTTTGTGTTTCTATTATCTTGGCAGTGTGATTAAGAGTTGATGAAATATGTGAGGTGGGTTGGTAGGTTAAAAAGAATTTGTGGAAAAAATTATTATTGAAGAAGAAGGATAAATATAAACCAGATGATGAAATCGATGGAAAGAGGATCCTAAAACATATTTGAGTGAGAAATTTTATAGAAACTTGAATAAATGAAATATCAATATTGTGATACAGAGGAAATGTTAAAGTTTAATTTTTTTCAAAAAATTATTTTATCTTAGCGAATGATCATGTGTAATATTGTAAAAAATTTGGATGGGTATATAATGATAGTGTGATATGGGATAGAGGTTAAAGTTCGGTGTTATTAAGATAAGGATTTGATGGTGGGCTACTATAAACTATTTAAGAAGCTACTAGGATAGTTCTCAGAATTTAGAGTAACTTAGCCAAATTATGGATATTTATGTTTTTATTATGATTTGTTAATTTGTGAAATTATTTGACTATTATTTAATGAGTTGAATTTTAATAATTCAGTTCAGGTTAGAAGCATCATGATATTGAATAATCTACTTAGGAGTATGAGTTTGAAATGCGAAGGAGATATCCATAATTACTTTCATAGGGTTATGTGTGTGTATAGATTGTCTCAAATTTTGAAGACAAAATTTTTATTAGGAGAGGAGATTGTGATAACCCATGAATATTTATTTTTTATAATTAAGTAAATTTTATAAATAGTTATGGTGAAATGGAATATAAATTAATTGTGGTGAGGTTGAACTTTATGAGCTTTATTGTGCTTATAAAATATGTTATGTAGAAGAAAGTAAGGGTTACACATTTAGCAAATGCGGGAGGTCTTGGGTGCATGGGAGAAAAATTTCCTGGGCGCACATGATGGTGGGCACCCAAGAGAAATTTTGTGAGCGCACACAATGGTGAGCACCTCAGAGGTAGCCTTCGAGGGCGTACACGGGGCAAGCACTTCAGGCTTTACTAAGGTCATTTGTCTATTGGTTTCTCAATTTGATTTTCTACATAAATTTTATCTATCTTTTCTTACATAGGCTTATGGTGAGGGATGAGAGTAGGTTGTTATAGCAACCTTGGGCTCCAAGCATTTGCCTAATATATGTGTATATGATCTATGTATGTTGGTTTGGTTGGTCGGGAAGAAACGAAAGAGAACTGAAAGAGACCGACGATTAACGGTGATGGGTAATTATACCAAACCTTCTCTGATTTCAAATTAAACTTATGGAAATGAAATTGAGTTTAATTTGAACACAATAGTATAAAAATCTTGATGATAGGATAAACGATTTGAGCGTACAATGTGTGCGAAGTTTTTGAGGTTTCTCGATGAAGTGCCAGTCCTCCTACAACTTACTGTTTCCTTCGTTTCTTTCTTGAGATAGGGATTCTATGCTCTTACTCACATATATGATGCGTAGTAATGATTAGAAAAAAATTTGCATGACTATTTTAAGTTCTGGATGAAATCAGTCGGAGATAATGGAAGTTATATATGTGGATATGCGTATATATAGGCCTGTAATGAAGAAAACGAAATTTAATATATACTTGGATCCATAACTAATCAAAACTTAAATTTTTTGATCCATTTGGTGCCCATAAGTTTTGTGGTAATGTTTAATATAAGAAATTTTAAGAATTTTGCTTTAGACTACGCTAATTTAAGGTCCAAGTGGATAACCACGAGAGAAAAGAAAACAGAGTATCAAATATATAATCCGTCCAGATTCTTTGGCACGCATGAAATTTATTTGTTGGGTGCCTGCGCCATTAGGCATACATGAAATGTCCCTGTTGGGTGCCTGTGACCGTGGGCACACATGAATTCCTACTGTGCTCCCGTGACCATGGGCAAACGTGAATTGTTTTTAGGACTTATACTTTGCATGATATTTAATTTATTTAGTGAGAGTAATTTTATGATCTTGAGAATGTGTTTAATGATTTGAAATGAAATTATTTGTTACTTAAGTTACGATTTGAGGATGCATGAATACTATAATGAAATGTTAAGATGGTGAAATGATGATGATTATAGTTATATCATTAAAATGAGATAAAATGAAAATATGATTGATATTATGGGACAGGGATAAAGGGTACTAGAAAATAAGAGATTACCCAAAGGTTGAAAAACCCAAAAACCTACGCAGGGATTGGTAATCATGCTAGTTGGTTAGTAGCCTACAACATGACGTGTATTGTGGCTAATCATGGCCCTTAACGGCAACGTATATTGTGGCTAATCATGGCCCTCAGCGATGACGTTGATTGTACCACCCTTCGATCTAAATGGAACTAAAAAAGTGATTAAAAAACGACGACTATGATGCTAAGAAAGATTATTATTTATTATTGAGAAATATCATGATGAATCCTGATATTTTAACTTATTTGCTGATCTGTGATGATGTCGAAGATATTTATTTATTTTGATGATTATGTTTCATATTATCAGTTTACATATTATATATGTTGGAATTATGCATAGTGGGCAAAGATGGTGCTCACGTCCCTACAAGTTGTGTTACAAGTCTCAGACCCGAGTCTTAGGTGGATATTAATTGAAGTAAAAGTTGATTTATGATCTTCGACATTCTGATTTTAATTACATAAGTTTTATTAATATTTAGGATTGTAAGTTTTATATAATTTTAGAGTTTATTTGATTGGGTTGTGAAGGCCATAAGGCCTAAGTTCATTTATCTTCGTAGGTAGTGTCGAAGCATGATGGCTTGGCTTGGTCGACGCTTGGTTTATGTTTAACGTGTTATTGTTGGCTATTATCTATCTTGCTCCATGGTGATTACATTGCTCTAATCAGGGAAATGACGTTATATGCATGGTATGTGTTGTTATTTACTCACCCCTCGGGTCATGAGATCCGAGGCATAACAGAAAAGATGATTGGAATGCATATAAAACCGTAGGCATACAAAAAAGGGTATAATTTGATGACAAATAATTGCTAGTATGACACCGACTAGGGTGTGCTTAGTGTTTATTTTTTCTAGTCTGTGATTACATGTGGCATAGTTTGAGAGTGGTGATTTGTTTTACTATTTTGTTTCTTTCACTCTTGCCCCTTTTTTTTGTTTCTATTAGAAATTTTTGTTGAGAAGTATATTCTTTTTTTGGCACCATTTTCATAGCCTCTCTAATACTTTAGATTTGAATTCTTTCAAACTTTTCATAGGTATGTGTGCCACTACTGAGGTTAAGTATTATTATTTGAAAAAAAAAAAAGATAGCTTGGACTAAGGGGGAGCATGATAATTTATTGATTTATATTTTATTTTTCAAGCACTATTATTTGTTTAACTCTTGGAATTTTAGAATAAATGAATTGAACACCATTAATGTGTGTTACTTGCTTTACATTATTTCTTGTCTTATAGCACGCATTGAGTGTTCCTTGTCATACCTGTGATTCTTTAATATGTTGAAACAAAAGATTGATTCTTACTTGATACAATGTCAAACTGTTTTTGTACTTGCTAAATGGAATTCTCTTCCTCGTCTAGATATGATTATTGGCTTAGCAAATAAAAGCATGAAAAAAACAACTAATGCGACATGAGAAACCTTTTAATGACATGCCAGTTATCAAAATAAACACCCTCTAGGAAAAGCTGTCATGCACAATAGGTTGTAGATAAAAAAAAAATAGAAAAAGGAGATTTAAGTTGAAAATTTTTGAATTTCCTTTATTTTTGACCAATTACATTATATGGCCATTGAAGAGCATTTGATCCTGGCATTTATAATTTTAGTATTCCATTGTATTTTATTTGATGATTCTTAAATTCACAAGAGCACTTAGAATATCACTTGTATAGCTTTGAACATTACATGGAGTTATGTTAAAGGATTTTAAGTATTACAAGTTCATGCCTTAGTAATTGTTCAATTTGTTTAATTATTTTCAAAAGTATACTTAAAATATTGTGTGAGAAGATTACAGTGCGAATTGATAATTTAATTGCTTAAACTTGATTCAATTACCTTTAGTTTTATTCTTATCTATTAAAATATTTTATTTTATTCTTTTTAGAACACATCCTAGTAAATTTTTAAAGGTTTTTAACCTTTTGGTTGCTAGGTATTTGGCGGTATGGCTGGTAACATGTTGGGTGTCAAAAAAAGGGAGACTTCAGGGTCTTTTTTTTACATTTTTTTCTTTGTTGGTTAATAGGATGACCTTAGTTGTAATATTAACATATGTTGGTTAGTTGGATATTTTGAATGGATGGCTAGACTTTTGGTCAGCCGGATTGTTTAGTGTTGATATAATATGGTTGGTTGGATGTGTTTTTTGTTGAATATGTTGGTTGAATATATATGGAGGTTATTTGGTTAATTAGTTGTTTTATGTTTCCCCATTTCCCTTATCTTTATTAATTCATGTTCCAACCTTCTCTCTCCTTATTTTCTTGGTTTCATATTTGCAAATTTTATGACAAAAAAGGGGGAGAAGAGTTTGATTATATAATTATATCATTTTAAAAGTAATACTTTTCACAAAGTGTTTTGTTTAATTGATGTGTAGATTTACACAAGAGAGAGTTTACAAGTTCACTTATTGAGGGGAAGTTTATATTGATTAAGTTTAAATATTAGGAAAGTTTGTAGCTTTTTTACTTTGTATATAGAAGCATTGTTTAGTCACAAAATTACCAAATGGGGAGATTGTTTGGTTTATTTTCGTAGTTGGAAAATTAATGAACAAAAAAATGATTTTAAACTTGTATTTTTAGGCATTTGGCTAAGGTCTCAAAAGTATAGGTTTGAAGGTTTTTCGAGAAAGTTTCCTAATACAAGGTTAAAAATACTTTAAGGAAAGTTTCCTAATCCATGGTTGAATATACTTTAAGGATAGTTTCCTAATGTTCGAGGAGATTCGAAAGTTTCTTAAAAGATTTTGAAAGACTCCTAAAAGATTTTGGAAGCGGAAAACTATATAATCCTACATAGGATTGGATTACTTGAATGCTCTATGCATCAAAATCTTCTCCTAGGGTTTCTACAAGCCAGAGAACGAGAGACAAAAAGTTACTTCATTACTTTAAGAGTTTTTTTTATCCCCTAGCCCAACAACTTCACACTATTGTGTTTATGATCTATTGGGGTTAAAGATTCATCTTTCACTAGTGAGGGTTTATCATTATGATATGAGTAAAGTCTCAACGTAAGGGATCAAAGGGTTTTTGATTGTGTAACATTGTGGTTGTAAGTTTGTAACCCATTTTATATAGTGAAGAAGTTTATGGTTTCCATAGTTTGGGTTTCCATGTTAAAGTCCCTGTGTTCATTTATTTTTCCGCACTCATTTGTTTAGCTAATTATTTGATACTACTGCTTCACGTATTTTTTCAGTATCCATATCGCTATCGAAAGTGTGAACTTTCTATAGTACAAGTTCACCCAAAGACACTAACTCTAAAATCTTATGGAACCTCACATTTATGTGCTTAGTTCTGGCATGATATGCCTTGCTCTTGCCAAATGAATGGCACTCTTGCTATCACATTGAAACTCACTTCCACCATACTATAAACTTAACTTTTTGACAAATCGAGCATCCCATAATGCTTCCTTGGCACCTTTGGCCACTACCATATATTTTCCTTCGGATGTAAAAAGAGAAATAAGAGATTATACCATGGACCTCCAATAAATTGGTTCACCTGCCAAAGTGAAAATATACCCAGTATTCATCCTCTTGTCACCTGCTAAATTGGTTCACCTGCCAAACTTGATCTGGAACTAGTTCCACATTGCTAATTTCATCTTTGGACTTCAGGCGCTGGCTTATCGATAGCCTAAAGTAACCCGCCAAAGGTGTGGTTACCTATTTTCCCATTATCCATGCTAAACCTCTTCAATACCTTCTCTACATAAGCTCTCTAAGATTACAACAACCTCCCTGAGCCTCTGCCTCTTTGAATTTCCATTCCAAAAATCTTCTCGACTGCGCCCATATCCTTCAGTCCAAATTCCTTGCTCAACAAAGCCTTCCACTTATCGACCTTAAGGATAATCTTTTTAGAAACTTTAACATTTCATCTACATACAATAGGTGATATACTAATTAACCGTCATCAAGGCATTTTATATAAATGCAACAAGCAAACTAATATCACCTATAGCCAATTATGACAATAAAATAGTCAAATGTTGTCACGACTGATTCCATGCATCGAGTCGACGGGCATGGGTCGTGAGTATTTAACAAGATATGGTGCATCCAACATCACCCAATTGATAAAAATATGTTTTAATTTTGAAGTAACAAAGATTAGGAATGGCCACCCGACACTGTCAAAATGGGTGTGTCAAAAAACTCGAGTTTTAATTGTGATTTAAAATGTATTTGCTTATGTTCTTGAAAAATGTTACAAATGGACCTTTTTAGTGACTCTCGACTAGTCTGTGCAATCAAAGGTAATTGGTCCAAGGTTAAGTATAAAAGCTGTTCTGCCTAAATACGTAGGGATATCCAGAATCTCTTTCTACTATTTACAGTTATAATCTTACAATATAGTACTTTGATTTATGATAATCATAACAATACAACCTCAAATGCATGTGATGTGCGAAATATGAGTGCAGATTGAAAGATGGCCTATAAAGACCAGAGTGACTGGACTCAAACTATATGCTCCAGTCACCCACGTACCCTTTAAAGAAATCTAGTCGATGTAGTTCAAACCAAAGGTAATCCCTGTCAACTAGTATGTAGATTTAAGAGCCTAGCTCTAAGTTTGAATTGACACCTAGTACAGATGATCTATCAAGACTATGTGGACCGCACTTAAGTTATTTTCTTAAGCTAGCTACGTACCCTGTTAACAAATCAGGTCAATGTAGCACTGGGAATAGCACCTCATGTTGATGTGATGTGTGGATATGTATAAGTGGATGCAAGCACGATCAAAATGCCACGGATGGCAAAGTAATTGGCCTCAGGCTTAATGGGCCTCATTATTAACCAAGGTAGGCTAGGTGTATAAGAGGGTAACGAATAAAGTCAATGCTGTATAGGGGCTAATGTGAAGTAGCCTAGCTCTAGGAATGAAATGAAATTTAACATCTTGTGCGTAACTTGGGAAAAGAGCTTCGCTTCAGATGATAAATGACAGTTAGCATCTCGTGCTTAACTGGGAAAGGAAACTTGATCTAAATGGTAAGAGATATTCAATGGCTTGTGCATAACTAGGAAATGGTTAAACCAAACGAGAAGGACAGTTAGCTCTTAGTGCATAAATGGGGAATGGAACCTTATTCCAGAGAAGAGATAGTTACTGCCATGTGTATTATTACAAAATAAAGCCTTGCTCCAGATGAGGAAAAATAGTTAGCACCTGACATATAACTAGAGGTACAGTTTCACCATATTAAGGAGTTCAACTATAAGGGAAGAGGCAGTCAGTACTTTGTGCATAACTGTGGAAAGATGTCTAGCTCCAAGGATCCTCGCAAATGTGAGTGAGTGTTTATCATTTGGGAGAGGAACTCAACTCAGATTAAGAGCTCAATTCCTATTAATAATGATTGGGTCTAGGTGAATGGGCTAGGCACCTAGTGTGATTGAGTGATGCAGTTGATATGATGGGCATATTAAATGTGATGATAGTTAAAGGATCCATGTCAAATATATCTAAGGGAGTCATGACTTAGAAATCAGCGGTTTAGCCAATCCCGAGTCATTCCTAATCTTTGGAGTCTCGCTCACTCAGGTAAATGTTATACTATGATGTAGGATAGTGATTGAATATGGTAGCATTGAAACATGATAATCTAACATGCTGGCATGGCATAACATGGCCATAGCATGGTATAACATGGCATTACATGGCAATATGGAGTGTTAGCAGGGTATAGGATGACAATGACATGTTATAACATGGTAGGGATGACATAACAGGGTAAATATGATGTTTGGCAAGGCTTGGAATGGTAATGTGATGTTAAGACATGGCATGGTATGAAACAAATGGTATTATGGTAAGGTATAGCATGATAGAATGATGTTATAGCAAGGTATGACATGGTAGTATGATATAGGCATGATATATATACGATGTTTTAAATTTTACAAAATTTGTCTTAGGTAAATCTAGTTAATATCACGTATTAGGTCTGGCTCGAAGTTGAATTATAATCCGGATATCTTTCATTAACAAAAAAAAATTATTTACACAATTAAAATTATTCTATTCTAATTATACAAATACATTGAATTGAAAGATAAAATAAAATTTTCTAGAGAGAGAAACTTACACCAAAACGAGCATTTTCTAAAGAGAGAAGCTTTGAAGGGTGCATAGTGTTGAATGAATGAAAGATGAGAAAGGGCACCAATTTATAGGTTTTTGGGGACCCGAACAAAGTTTTCCATGTTCAAAAAGTCAAAAAAGATTGCTTATTTTGTAAGGAAAATAAGTTTTCCCAAAAAGCCAAGCAAAGCTCTTTGCTAGGGTTGTTTAGCAGCTCTTTTTGCTCAATAAGACAAGTGAACATGTCTGCACAACATCACTAATGATCAAGGTTGTAAAATAGGCCAAACAGAACATCTTAGAATCTCAAATTGGTAAAATACAAGCCTATATGGCAACTGAAATGGTAGCCAGGCCAAAATTTTGGGCCATTTGGCCTAAGCCCCTTGCTGAAGCCATGTTTGACGAGAAGTTCAATTTTATCGTAATAGGTTCAGGCCATTCTAAGAACTTATACACAGGTTTTTAGGAGCTTCCAACACCTCCCTGGCATGTTTTGGAACAATTTAGACTAGTTAGGTCAAAATTGGGCTCAAACTGGACCTTCTGATATCGAGTCATGTCTATTTGAAAATTATTACTCTAAAATGGTTAGAAATAGATAAAGAGTTAGCAAAATCTTGCCTGACCCCTGGGTACAACACCACGATGACTTTTCCTACCATTTTTGGGTATGAGGAGTCCAAAAATACCATCAATGGTATCCTGGGTCACTTTTATAAATCTATAAAATATTAATGAATTTTGTAATTGAAACTGTAGAGGAACATCCAAATGTTTGACTTGACTAGAGTTAACTATGCCATTCCCTTAGGGAACCTACCCTTGATATTCTTGTGCAATTTCTAGCTATTCTAACTTCATCTAGATGCTTAACTCGTTTATACTGTCGGTAGTTTACTTTTCATCGATAGGAACCATTTTGAGCCATTAGGGCTCGGATGACCTCTAAAGCGACATTTTGATTTTAAGCCAACTTTTATGTGCTCTAGCATATCTTGGGATATTGTGCTTCTCCTTGTGTGCTTCTGGATTGATTTGGGCATTCCTATCAATACCATCATTCGAGTGCGTTGGTAGAGGCCATTCTTGACTTTTGGATCGAATTGACCTTTAACTCTACACTCTGGCTCTTTTGTTGATGCTAAAGTTGTATGTTTGATGTATTAAATATGTTTATGTACTCTAGTGGCCTTCTTTCTTGATCTAGATCTTCAATTCGGCTTCTCCTTAGCTCCAAGTGTATAATCATAATTTTGCTGAATCTTTGCTTTTTGATGATTGTTGGTTCTTTAACACATCTTGTGATTTGGAGATTTCAATTGGTTGAGCATCATTCAACTAAAAGCATTAAATACTCTAAATTTTAACTCAGAAGCAAAATTAGGACGACTACAAATGTTTTGACCATAGCCGCGAAGACTAATTGAGCCTATAAAGTGAGCCCGTAGCTCGTACATAACTACTCATCCTTGGGCTATGAGAACCCTTTTAACTACTCCATGTAAAGATGTTCTTAAATATCACCATGATGAAACGTCATCCTTACATTCATCTGTTCTAGCTTTATATCAACATGTGCTACTAAGGCTAACATCACTCTGATGAAATTGTGTCAACCTACTGAAAAAAAGATCTCATCATCATAAATCCCTTCCTTTATAAGTAAGCAAGCCTTGGATTGCTCACATCCCTTTGCTGAAATTGGTTCCTTGCGTTTATACATCCATGTACACCCTATCACCCACTCTATATCTAGAAGTTCCACCAACTCTCATATCTCGTTTTTATGTAGATGAGTTATCACTTCTTATAACCTCCTTCCACTTGCTCTTCTCTCGTTACTGATGGCCTCTTGAAAAATAATTGGATCTCTACTATTGATATAAGTGCGTAAGAAACCAAATCTTCAAAGCCATATCTAGTCGGTGGTTTGATAATACACTAGGTTTACCTAGAGCAAGGGGTGCACAAAAAATCGAACAAACCAAAAATCAAACCAATCCAACCACTCCAATTTGGTTTGGTTTAGGTCTATATCAAAATTAATTCAGTTCTAGGTTAAAGAAAATAACAACCCGATATTTCGGTTCAATTCTCATGTTAATAGACAAAAAACCGAACTGAATTGAAAATAACCCAACCCAGACCAACGCGAAAACCAACCTAAAAAATATAATGCATAATTATATATAATAATATATTACATACAATTATATTTAACTAGTATAAAAATATAATATATTATAGATATAAAAAAATACTATTTATAATAATATTTTTTGTTTTTTGAAACTGATATAAACAGTTAATGTTTATAAAACAGTGACCAGAGCCAATTGATATTATATATAATATATATGATTATATTTAATATTATTTATACTATAATATTTATAGTATTATATGAATATACAATATATTATTTATTTGAACATTTTGGGTTTCAAAATAAATAAATCAGGCCAACCTGAAACTGACTTGAACCAACTTGATTTAAGCTAACCCAAAAATCAAACCAACCTAACCTGATATTTTTGGTTCAGCTTGGTTTGGTTACAAATTAAAACCGGTTCGATTTCGAATTCAATTTTTTAGAACCAAAAAAAAAATCGATTCAGTTTCAAGTTAGGTATGATCCCAAACTAAACCAACCCTTACACACCCTTACCTAAAGCTATGCTCTGGTCCTGTTGCTCCCTTAAACTGAAAGCTTGATTTGCAAAACTAAGAGCCTTTGAACTCTGAGCTGAGATGTCCTTAACTTGACTCTCTATCTCCAATTGCACCATTTTTTTGTTGAAATTACTACTTTTTTGAGCTTCTACTTCTCTTGTGATTTTACAAACCTTGCAACATGTATCACCCTATTCATCTCGTATATCAATATTATATCATAACAAATTCTTACCATAACCTCATAAATACCATGCTCGTCATATATTCTTAAAGTCATATCATCACAACATGACATCAATTTTTGTATTACAAGCTCATTTAACAATATAATTAAGACATATATCCTATCATGCTCAGTAATAATTTTTCAATATTTAATATTAAATAATACTTCTCAAACTCATTCTTCGTTTTTTGATAATATTATTTTCAATTTCCTCGTCATATTTAGTCCTAAAATAATCGAGAAGAATAATAAAAAGGGCAATCAGTGCTGGAATCTGCACAAAATAGCAAAACAAAGAAGGCCATCCGAACCCATTGTCATCCAAACATTGACGCCTGAACATTGGCATCCAAATGTCTCTTTGCTATCTTTATACCAGTGGCATGATGCCAATCTGTCATCCAGACATCAACCAAAAACTAAAAATGTATAATTTTGTGTTCTTTAGTTTGAAAATGAGTTTATACCAAAAAGTATCGAAATCAAGACTTTTGACATGATTTAATCAAAAATAAAAAATTAACATCATTAAATAATCCATTGTTATACTTTTCTAAGATTCTCATCAACATCCATATACTTCTTTACATAAACATATAACATCATCTTTGTAACAGCAAGGTTTTAAATCTTGCACACACAATTCTTACTACACATATACCTAGAAAATTGTTAACTAACATGTAACATAGCTATGCCCCTTGTTAAATTATTTTAATAATATGTGGCCCATGTAATTTTAGGCTGGTTCAAATGAAAGTGGCCCAATGTGATGGTTATTGGGTCTTAAAAGAAGTTGAATCAGAAGGATTTTAAATATCCCTCCCTTCTCCTTTTAAAACGAACAAAAATTAGTTACAGAAAATCAGAAAAAGAAAGAGATTTCTAGTTTTTGGGTTTTCTTAACCATCAAAGGAAATAGAAGGGAAGAAGGAAGAGAGGGAAGAAATACTCAAAGAAAATCAAAGGTATGGTTCAAGATCAGTTCTTAATTTCTTTTTTGTTTACAAAGAAACCTTTATTTGGATGAATCAAAATTGTGTTGAACAATCCACACATTAAAGTTGAATTAAAATTTTGCTAACAATTGGTATCAGAGCATGGTTTCAACACTTTTGATATCTCCATTAAAAGATTATTTGGGATATTTTATTCCTTCATTAACGATGTTCTTGAAAGTCTAGGAACAAATCAAAGTTTATAGATTGATTAACACTGCAGCACTGAAATATATATATATATATGTTAATAGAGTATGACTAGTGGACTGCTCTTTCACGATTGTTTGAAAATTTATTCAATTACTGTGGGGTGTTTGTTTGAAAGAAACAAGATGGTTCTATGGATCAAGCAAAGTCTCTGAGAAGGGCTGGAGAAAACCAACCCAATAATAACCCTTCCGACCAGACGCACAATGCAGAGAGTTTACTGCAAGAAATATACACACACACACATGGACGCACAGTATAGAGAGGGGCAAAAATCGGGATTGATTTGGGATTTCAAATTCCCATTTAAAGTGCTGAAATCGACACTTCCTTTTTCTATTGAAAGTGATCAAAGTCATTGCTCTGTTAGTGGAAGGATAATCGGTTGAAAGCAAATTCTCGGGCCTTTATCAACAAATATTGACGTGGTCACGAATAAAAAAAATTAGGAGCAAAATTCCAAAGATTTAAAGGAGGCAGTAGGTTAAATTCCAAATTTTCTATTTGGATTGAATTCGGAAAGTTCTGGGCCTTTATCCACAGAAGCAAGTAATTGCTTTATTTCAAATTGTTTTTTATGTTCTGGTGTAATCTTAAAGGGAGCATAATTAATTGACAAGAAAGAATTTTTGATACCTATGTATGTATATTTTGATAAGGAAATTTTGACAGTCTATTACAGTGTTATTAATTATTATGAAATTTTATTATTGCTATTATTATTGTAATCCTTATGTGTTTTGAAATATTAGATATAATAAAAATGTCTATACCATGAGAGCTTGTTAGTCACTAAAGTGGCCTAGCTAACAAATTAATTAGACATTTTAATTCATGCACATTTCAATTGTTCATGTTTATGTGATGCTATTAAATGACATATAAGTTGGAATTGAACAATTGAGATCATTAGTTATATCGCTAGACGGTCACCCAAAGGTGGATCGTTGCTTATAATTAATGACATTAAAGAAACATGTCAACATACTCAGTAAATATGATTGTGTATTCAAAGATAATATGAATATTGAATTTAGTATCATTGATTGTTTATTAAAAAAAAATTTATATTAGCATCATTATTGGTTTAAAATTATGTATTTAAGTATCACTCAAAAGTGAACTTAAATGTATAATCAAAGTTCATTATTTGTTTAGATCCATTATGGTTACTCAAAGCATTAACATGTGAACTTGTGCAATGTTTTGTAGCTTCTTCAAATTTGTTCGGTTTGAGCAATGGACTAGCAAGTTCAACAGGCTGAACTATGTCGATTGGTATAAGCAAATCCAATTTCAGCTGGCTATTATAGGTTTGGAATTAGCAAAAGTTTCAGAGGAAAAGCCTGCAGCCATTACCGAGACCAGTATAGAAGATGAAAAGTCTCTTTACGAGCCTTGGGAATGGTCTAACAGGCTGAGCGTGTGCTTGATGCGGATGATGATGACTGAAAACATTAAGCCATCAATGCCTGAAAGGGATAATATAAGGGAATTCATGATGAAAATTAAAGAGTACTCTTAATCAGACATAGCTGACAAGTCTATTGTGGGGAGCTTGATGAGTGAACTGACGACCAAAAAGTTTGACTGGTCACAACCCATTCATGATCATTTGACAAGCATGGAAAATCTAGTAGCAAAATTGAAATCTATAAGTATGGATGTGAGTGAGTTCTTCCTTGTTCAGTTTATGATTTACTCACCTCCTCCCGAATTTGGCCAGTTCCAGGTGAACTACAACACCCTTAAGGAAAAATGGGACCTTTAGGAAATTAAGGGCATGTTGGTTCAGGAGGAAAGGAGGTTGAAGAAGATGAAGGAGCACTCTGTCAATCTTATGATTCATGATGGAGCTAGGAGCAGCAAGGCTAAACCGGGTAAGAAGGATAAGAAGAAGGGAAAAGCCCCAGTGAAGATCAGTGAGGGCCAAATCTGTAAGGAGCAAAAGTGTTTTTTTCTATAAGAAGGCTGGGCATTTTAAAAAGGATTGCCTGAAAAGAAATGCTTGGTTTGAAAAGAAAGGTATTTATTATGTTTCTATTTGTTTCGAATCAAACCTCATTGAAGTTCCTAACAATTCCTAGTGGTTGGATTCAGGTGCAACTACTCACGTGTCTCATGTTATACAGGGATTCCATTTGATCCTACCCATAAACAGAACTGAAAAGCACTTATTCATGGGGAACAGAATGAAGGCATAAATAAAAAGAATTGGGACGTATAGGTTGATCTTGGATACTGGATGTCATTAGATCTTGAAAAGTGTCTCTATGTACCCGATTGTGCTAGAAATTTAGTTTCTGTAAGAAAGTTGGGTGATGGTAATTTTCATTTTAAGATTATAAATGGTACATTTTCTTTGTTTAGACATAAGTACTATTATAGTTCTGGTGCTTTAATGGATGGTGTTTATCCTTTCAATCTTGACATTGATTATGTTGAATCCTTATTTCATGTTGAACATAGTGTAGGAACTAAACACAGTGCATATAATGAAAATTCTGCTTACTTGTGGCATCAAAGATTAGGACATATATCTAAGGAAAGAATGTTGAGGTTGGTGAAAAATGAAATCCTTTCGTAATTAGATTTCACTGACATGGATGTATGTGTAGATTGCATTAAAGGTAAGCAGACTAAACACATAGTAAAGAAAGCAGCCACAAGAAGTATATAGCTCCTTGAGTTTATACACACTAATATATGTGGTCTTTCAATGCTCCATCTTGGGCCGGAGAAAAGTATTTCATTACCTTTATAGATGATTTCTTACGTAATGGATACATATATCTACTATATGAAAAATCTCAATCGGTGGACATCCTCAAGGTGTTCATAAATGAGGTAGAAAGACAATTAGATAGAAAAGTAAAGATTGTGAGATCAGATAGAGGTGGTGAGTATTTCGGAAAATTTAATAAAAATGGACAATGTCTGCATCCATTTACAAAGTTTCTTGAAAGTCAAGGCATTTGTGCACAATACACAATGCCTGATACACCATAACAAAATGGTGTAGTTGAAAGGCAAAATTATACTCTTATGGACATGGTTAGGAGTAAGTTAAGTTATAGCACTATACCTTTATCCTTATGGATGCATACATTAAAGACCGCTACATATTTACTTAACAGGGCTCCTAGTATGGTAGTTCCCAAAACTCCTTATGAATTGTGGATAGGAAGGAAACCCAAGTTAAGGCACCATCATGTTTGGGGTTGCCCAACAGAAGTAAGGATATATAATCCACATGAAACGAAGCTTGATGCAAGAACTGTTAGTGGTTACTTCATCGGCTATCTTGAAAAGTCAAAGGAGTATAGATTTTATTGTCCTAACCACAATACAAGAATAGTTGAGACTGGTATTGTTCGTTTTATTGAAAATGGCCAGTTTAGTGGGAGTGGGGGACCACGAATAGTGGATATTCATGAGAATGGCTAGTTCAGTGGGAGTGGGGAGTCACGAGAGGTGGATAGGCGAGACATTCGGGTGGAAACTACTACCTCTAGTGTTTCTCCTTAAGTTGTTATCCTTCTTTTTATGACACGGTCAAGCAACATGCTGGAACAAAAAATTAATATTCCAAACCCACAAGATGAACTTTTAGGTAATGAGTTAGTTGATGATGTGCAAGTCATGAATGAGCAAGCAGTAAACAAAACATAAGAAATAGCATTGTGAAGGTCTATAAAGCAGAAAAGACCAGCTATTTCAGATGATTATGTGGTCTATTCACTTAAACATGAATGTGACTTAAGCAATGATGAGGATTCAGTCTCGTTCAAACAAGCCATGAAGCGTAGCAATTCAAAAAAATGGTTGAATGCTAAGAAAGAATATTTGAAATCAATGGATGATAATAAAGTCTGCGAGCTAATTGAGTTACTCGAAGGTTCAAAACAAGTTGGTTGTAAATAGGTCCTTAAGGCTAAACGAGCCTCAAAAGGCAACATCGAAAGGTGTAAGGCTAAACTTGTTGCTAAAGGTTATACTCAAAAGGATGGCATTGGTTATAAAGAAACTTTCTCTCCAGTTTCAAGGAAGGATTCTTTAAGGATTGTTATGGCTTTGGAGGCTCATTATAACTTGGAGCTTCACCAAATAGACGTAAAGACCACCTTTCTGAATGGTGACTTAGAAAAAGAGGTTTATATAGACCAACCGGAAGGGCTCTCGATCACAGGAAAAGAAAAATTGGTGTGTAAGTTAGAGAAGTCAATATATGGACTGAAACAAGCTTCCCGACAGTGGAACCTAAAGTTTAATAATACCATTATGTCATATGGTTTTGTAAAGAACACCGTTGATCGGTGTATCTATATGAAGATCATTAGGAGCAAGTTCATTATTTCAGTCTTATATGTTGACGATATTCTTCTTCCTGCTAATGATGTTGGCTTGTTACATGATATAAAGAAAGTTCTCTCTAAAAACTTCAAAAATGAAAGATATGGGTGAGGCATCCTATGTGATAGAAATAGAAATATATCGTGATAGATCACAAGGACTATTAGGGTTATCTCAGAAAGGCTATATCAATAAAGTGCTAGAGAGATTCAGAATGGAAAAATGCTCCGTGGGAATAGTTTCAATTCAAAAAAGGGACAAGTTTAGTGAAATGCAATATCCTAGGAATGATTTGGAATGAAAAGAAATAGAATCTATTCCTACGCGTCAGTGGTTGGGAGCTTGATGTATGCTCAGACATACACTCGGTTGGATATCAGCTTTGCTGTTGGAATGTTAGGCCGATATCAAGGCAATTCTGGAATAGACCACTGGAAAGCTACAAAGAAAGTCCTTAAGTATTTACAAGGCATCAAGGAGTGCATGCTCACATACAAAAGGTCACATCACCTAAAAGTGGTTGGCTACTTAGATCCAGACTATGCTGGATGTGTGGACACAAGTAAATCCACATTTAGTTATATGTTTATGTTAGTTGGAGGACCAATTTCATGAAAGAGTGGAAAACAGTCTGTCATTGCTACTTCCACTACGGAGGCCGAATTTGTGGCATACTTTAGGACCACTGTTCATGCATCATGGTTGCAGAACTTTATCTTAGGGCTTAAAGTTGTTGACAATATAGCTAAAACGTTAAAAATTTACTGTGATAATTCTACAACAGTCTTCTTCTCTAAAAATGATAGGTAATCAAAGGGTCCAAAACACATGAAGTGAAGTACTTGTCTGTTAACAAAGAAGTGCAGAAGCAAAAAGTGTCAATTGAGCATATTAGTATTGATTTGAGGGTAGTAGATCCATTAACTAAAGAATTGCCACCCAAAACATTTACTGGTCATGTTAACTGGATGGGTATTATGAACAAGTCCTTGTTAGCATGACAGTATAACATGTATATATATACATCTAGTTGTCGTGCTCATATCATTGTGATACTTGTGAATTCAATTAAAATTATGTTTCTGCTTGTTTGCTTATTATCCACATTGTGTGTATACATGTATTGTTTTGGTGCAATAATAGGTTATGTCTTTTAAAAGACGATAACGTTGAGGATTACAGTATTCCTTGATTAAAGTTATTCTGAATTGATTCAATTATGTGATGCATGGAAGGAATCATGTCATTGAATGACTTGTGATCGCCATGATCCAGTCATTTCAATTCAGTTAAGGATGATGACTTGAACGGTTTAATGTAAGTTGCACATTTATCGTTTGTTGTTGAATCACCAAGCCGTGACATGGGCCAAGTGGGAGATTGTTAAATTACTTTAATGATCCTTTATTTGGCCCATGTAACTTTGGGCTGGTTCAAATGAAAGTGGCCCAATGTGATGGTTATTAGGTCTTAAAAGAAGTTGAATCAGAAGGGTTTTAAATATCCCTCCCTTCTCCTTTTAAAATCAACAAAAAGCAGTTACAGAAAATCAGAAAAAGAAAGAAAATTCTTGTTTTGGGGTTTTTTAACCATTAAAGAAAATAGAAGGGAAAAATGAAGAGGGGGAATAAATACTTAAAGAAAATCAAAGGCATGGATCAAGGTAAGTTCTTAATTTCTTTATTATTTACAAAGAAATCTTTATTTGGATGAATCAAAAGTGTTGAAAGATCCATTCATCAAACTTAAATTTAAATTTTGCTAACACCCCCAACTCAATAGTATAAGGAGAAGCTGTAGAAAAGGAAAAGGAAAGAAGAAGAATAAAACACAACAGTAGCAACAACTAAACCACAGACCCAAGTTTCAACCTTAAGTTCTCACTACCAAAAAAATTCAACACCCAGAAATCCAAGCACAAACATACACATAGCCCTAACCTCCTTGTCTCTCTTTCTCTCTATAACTCACGTTTCTTAGCTCACAAGCACACAGCAACCACAAAGAGAAGAGAATAATAGGGTTGATGAGATGGGATGAGGGCTGTTAAGAAGTCAAAAAGGAGAAGGCTTCCCTACGAAGCTTGACACATTCACACACACTCGCACGCATTTAGGCACCACACAACGTAAAGATATAGCCAATGTATGTATAAAGTAAAAGAAAACTAAAAAGATAAGACATTGTGCATGCTAAGCATAGAAAAAAATCTCACCCAACCACCAACCTAACAAATAAAAAAAGCATACTTAAATAACCCCACAATCAATATATAACTCCAGAGATATGATATTAAATCAAATAAAGAAATCCGGTTCATTATATATCGGTCTAAGATTCCAAATACGTTAGTTTGAGGATATGAGAATTCAAGTCTAACGAAGTTACATCATGTGGCAAACGTAGTTAGGGTAGATAAGGATAATTAATGAGGTTGGTGTGGTTTGCCTCTCTCATTCTTATAGGGTTAAGTCGACACTAAGAATCCGTGGTCATCTTGATGTTCATTTATGCATGCCCTTAGTCCCAACCCTTAAAATTTGGTCTCGCATGAGATTTGTAGGAAGATGTCCAAGTGCAAGTGACTTGTTTGCTGGTAGCGGTGTGGTAATCCATAGGTTCCTAACCCTTATTAATTCAAGGATGCTAATCTTAGGGATTAGGTTGATAGGCGATGAATTCTTACCTTAAGAATTTCTGAGAACCCTTGCCAATCCTAACCTTAGTTTATTTACGATATGTTCGAAACATGGATTCGTGGAAGGAAAAGAAAAGTGAATGAAAAATAAAATTTATAGTTTGTGCAATTTTTGTACACTTAGGGGGCGTTTGAAGCTCCGAAAAATAATGAAAAAAATGTAATTTTAATAACTTTTTAGCGTTTGGCGCTTAGCCATGTAACCACATTTTCTAGAGATGAATAGTGCCAAAACTGTTCGGATGAATTCAAAATAAATTTTTCTTTTTTCAAAGTTACAGAGTAATGGCAACCCAAATTGATGCCGTTTCACACCCCTTAGCTCTCTACTAAGCAATCCTCTCCATTTACAAGATTCTCAACGACTCCCTTTCATCAATCAAAGGAAGTAACTAAGAAGAAATGAGGAACAACTCCATCTATTGGCGATGAAGCTCCACCAAGAGAGGCTAGAGAAGACAATCTATAACTATGAGGAGACGATACCTTTTCTGGCGAAGACCTACCACTGCAGAGACCCACTCAGCCATTCTCTTTTGTTCCCTAAGTACTCAAAGGTATTTGTTCCCATCTCCTTCCATTAACGATTTCTATTTTTGTTTGCCATGGTTAAGGCCTCCTCGAACGATGATAGAATCACGAGTTAGGGATTTCTCTCCCTCTCTTTCGAAACCCATTTATGTCTTTTATGAATGTTTTTGGCATTGTTAGAAGCGTTTATTTTTAGGCCTTATGGTCATTTCCTTACGTCTATATTTAGGTCATTTTTTCTAGTACGTCGATTTGGCTGTGCCTTATATGGGATCTCCTAATTTCTACAAATCCATTCGAACGGTTTTGACTAGTGCCAAAATCATTGGAACGGTTATTTTCAAGTCGTTCTAATGAATTAGATGTCCTTGCATAGCAATTTTATTTTGTCACAACTAGATCCATGCGCCAAGGTATAATGTGTCCGGGTCGTGACTCTTTATTATGACGTGGTGTATTTGAGATCACCCAAATGATGAAAAGTACATTTTAATTTGAAACAAGGCCTTGATTATAGAGACTAGGAGCCGTCACCTGACACATTCAAAATGGGTGTGTCAGGGAACCTAAGTTTTGATTCTATTTTAAAAGGTTTTAATTACGTTTTTTTGAAAATGTAATGAAGGTGACCCTTATAATGATTCTTGAGTAGTCTGCACAATCAGAGATAATAGGTCGAGGGGTTTGGCTATGAACGGAAATCATTATGCCTTGATACATAGGGATATCTAGAGTCCCTTTCCACTCTTTACAATTACGATATCACTATATAATACTCTGGTTTATGATAATCAAAGCATACAACTTATGAATGTGAATGATGCATGAAATGTAAAGTGGCTAAGCCTAGCTTGTGTGTGCAACTATGGTGTAATGTCTGCCTATCACCAGTGATGCACCCCTGGGGGTTTTATATGCTGGTTTAAATCTAAGTGTAAGTTAAAAGCTAAGGTGTGAAGATTATATAGTCCTTATGTAAGAATGTATGTGTGTGCGCAGTAAGATTGAAGATGGTCTATAAAGACCGAGGTGACCCAACTCAAGCTATGTGCTCGAGCTGCCTCCGTACCCTTTCGAGGGATTAGGTCAAACATAGTTCAAACCTAAAGTGGCCTGAACTAGATGGTGATGAGATGTAAGCAGGTAGATGTAGCAGCCTAGCTCTAAGTCTAAGTTGGCACCAAGCACAGATGGAGACCGCACTCAAGCTATCTGCTCAAGCTGCCTTTGTACCCTTCTAAGAGATCAAGTTAATGTAGCTCTGAACAATACCTAGTGTAGGTGTGATGCTCAAATATATCAGACGGTGGCCAATGAGGTCAGTGCTATACGTGGGGTTAATATGAAAGGGGCCTCGTTCCTGATATTGGATGATGAAGAATCTAAACTCTAGGTATGTATTAGGACTAATCACCTTCTTACTCCACTGGAGAAAAGATAGTTAGCGCTTAACATATGATTAGGAAATACGTAACTAGAGAAAGGGATAATGCTCCACCGGAGATCAGTACTTAATGGTATGCTGACCGAACTCAAATCTCCTGCTTGAACTGCCTACATACCCGTAACGGGATTAGGTTAAATGTAGCTTTGAATAGGGATCTAATGTGTGAGTGCCTAAAGATGTAGGACTTAACTCTATGCAAGGTAAATACATATGAGTGCCTACGGATGTAGGACATAAGGTAAACTATATGTAAGTGCCTAAAGTGTAGGACTTAGGTGGTCCATAGAGATCGAGGTGATCAGACTCTAGCTATCTACTTGAACTGCATACGTCCTCGTGATGGGATCAGGTCTACGTAGCGCTACAAAAGGTACCTAAAGATATAGACTTAGATAGTCTATAGAGACTGCGGTGGCTAAACTCAAGCTATTTGCTTAAGCTACTTACGTACCCATGATAGGTTCAAGTCTATGTAGCTCTATAAAGGTAGAATGCAAGAAATGCCTAAAGCTGTAGGACTTAGATGCTCTATGAAGATCGGGGTGACTGGACTCAAACTATTTACTTGAACTGCCTAAGTATCTGTAACGGGATCAGGTCTACGTAACACTATAAAAGGTAAAAGGATGAAAGGAGGATAAGCTTCAGATGATGAGATAGTAGGTGTCTACCGCCTAACTATGGAAAAGTGGAGTATAAAACCAAAAGTATAAACTCTATATGGGTAAAAAGAATACAAATATCAGGAGTATAAACTCCACATGGATGTAGGGAGAACATACACCAAGGTACAAACTCCACATCGGTGTAAGAGAGAATAGACAACAGGAGTATAAACTCCACATAAGTGTAAGGAAAAGCAAAAACCAGGAGTATAAACTCCACGTGGATGTAAGGGCGAACATGCACCAGGAGTATAAACTCCACATTGTTGTAAGGCAAAGTAGACACCAGGGGTATAAAATCTACATGGGTGTAAAAGAAAACAGACACGAGAAGTATAAACTCCATTTGGGTGTGAGAGAGGATAGACACCAAGAGTATAAACTCCACATGAGTGTAAAGGAGAATAAACATATAAACTCCACATGAGTGTAAAGGAGAATAAACACTAAGAGTATAAACTCCAGATGGGAGGAGTAGTCAGCTTTTAGGGCTAATCTAAGGGAATGGGCTCTACTCTGATGAGGAGCTTAACTTCCAAAACACGCTCAATGTAGGTGAGTGAATATCTATCATTTGGGAAGGGAACTTAGCTCAAATCGAGAGCTCAACTCCTGGTGATGATGATCTAGTTTATGTGAAGGGCCTAGGGGCCCAATGTGATGTGAGCAATGTAGTTTCTATGATCATGTCTAAGGGATGTCAGGACTTAGAAATCATCAGCTTAGCCAATCCTAAGTCATTCCCAATCTCAAGTGAATGCTTTAGATTGACAAGTTTTTGATTTCTAAATCTGTGTCAATCCCTAGTGGGTATGTGCTTACATGTTTGAATGTGTTCTAGCATGTCAAGGTATGTGTAGATATGTCAAAACATGTACTAGCATGGTATATGGTGTCCTAGTATGTTATATTATGATGAGATATGATGAATGAGTGATGGCATCTTTGGGTGAGACTTCCCACGATTCCTTCACATGGTTTCATTTTATGGTATGGCATAGTAATTGATAATAATAACATTGTATAACACGGCAAAGAGGACATGCAATGGAAATATGACGTTTAGTATAATCTAGCATAATAATATAGTATGACATGGCATGGTAAGCATGGATAGCGTGATAGAATGATATTATGGCATGGCAAATATGATGTTCAACATGGCCATCCATGATGATAAGACAGGGTATTCATATTTAAAATTGTCTTGGGTAACTCCAGTCAATATCATACATCGGATACAACCTAGTCTTGAATTATGATCCGGATACCTTTCATCGACAAAGAATTTATTTACATAATTAAAACTATTCAATTCTAATTATGTAAACAAAATTAAATTGAAAGAATAAAATTACTAGATAAAGAAAGTTATACCGAACTTTGAACTCTGGAGAGAGTAAGGTTTGAAACTCTTCCTGAACATGAAAACTCCTTCAAATGGCTGAATAAAATTAGAGGAGGGGGATGGATGAATGGGCTAGTGAAGGATAGCTCTTGGAGAATAGAGGGGCTATTTTTTGGTTGGGAGAAGAGGAAGAGAGGGTGCTTGGAATTTTTCCCAAGACTGCTTGGAAACACCTCCTAGTGGCCCGCCTCAAAGGAGAGAGAGAGGGAGCCGAATAAGGGAAAAGAAAAGAGGAAGAGGGCTGGTTTGAGGGGTGAACAAAATGGATAGGGAGGCCACCAAATTATAGGCTTTTGTGGTGCCAAAAAGTTTGTTTATTAGGTTAATCAAACAAGTTTGTATAACCTAATAATCAAACAAGTTTGTAAACCTTAATAGGCAAAAAAGTTTTCATGACAAAGTATTCAAAAATATTTTTAAAGCTTGTTTTACAAACCTCCTTGCTAAAACAAGATAGGTAAACAAATTTTAATAACTAGTTTTATAAAAAAGTTTGCAAAACAAGGTTAATGAACAAGTTTGAACATCAAAATATGCAAAAAACGTTTGAAAAAAGCCATGATGGAAAAGTGATTGGTGGCATAAAGGAATTGGGGGCTAATTTGGCTTAAGCCCATCGCTTGGGCCAAGTTTCAGGAAGTGTAGGCATTTCCCTAGAAGGTTCGGTCCATTTTAAGACCTCTGGCGTAGTTTTTGGGAGCTTCTAGGAAATTTTGGACACTTCTTAGGGAAATTTAAACCAATTAAGTCAAAATGTGGTTAAATTTTGGATTCCTGAGTTCAAGTTACATTCATTTGAAAATTACTGTTCCGAAACGGCTAAAACGAAGAAGGGGTTAGTCAATCCTTTAACTTAAACACTGGAGGCACCACCAAGCCCAACCTCTCCCCATTTTTGGGTATGAGGAATCCAAAAATGCTAGCGAAAGGTCTCCATGACATTTCTTAGAGTCTGTAAAATGAAAAATAAAATTTGAGTTAGAGGGTTGGTGGGGCCCCCTAAAGTTTGAGTTGGCAAGACCTAGCTATGCCACTACCTCATGGGATGGTACCTTAATGTTTTCATGTACTTTGAGGGCCTTTTGACTTCATCTGAGGTCTCAAATTGTACTTGGGGCTCTGGTAGCCTTATTTTTTTTAGTAGGAGCCATTTTGGGCCGACGAAGCCGGATGACCTCTGGAGCTACATTTTGGCTACTCTAAGCTTTATTCTATGTTCTCTGGGATGTATTAGGGTGTTGAATGTCTTTCATACCTTTCTGGATTGATCTGGGCATTTCGGTTGATGCTGTTCTTCGGGTGCATCAGCAGAGGTCGTTCTAGCCTTCTAGACCGAATTGACCCTTGATTCTGGATTTTGACTCCTTTGTGGATGTTGAACTTATCGGTTTGGCATCTTGGACATGTTTGTGTAGTTTGGTGGCATTTTACCTTGATCTAGTTCTTCAGCTTGGCTTCTCCTTAACTCAAAGGGTAGAACTGTCATTTTACTGATTATTCCCCTTTTGTTAATTTTTGGTGCTTTAACATATCGTACATTTAAGAAAGCTTAATCAATGGAGCACCATTTGATTGAAAACATTAAATATTATAAATATTAAACTATGGTCCCTATTGTTGGGGTGTTAAAAATTTGCGTACTTTGTGTCGAATATATATTGCAATTATTAATTGCTTGTTTAACGATTTGTTAGTTATTATTTTTTTCTTTGCAATTACAAATTCAGAGTAATATGATAATGTGAGTATGACTTTGACTTTCCAATTTGTATTCTCCATTGACAAGCTAAATATAACATGGGATGAACTCATCTGTTACACGTTTACTTTTGTATGTGTTTCATTAGTTTTGTTATAAACTCCTTGAACTCCCTATTCCTTCCTTTAGACGAATTCCAAAATATTGATAACAATATTGCTACCAGGTCTTGAAGGCGAAGGTAATGTGAGGGAACTAAAACCAAATGGGATTTTTACCAAACAAAAGTAATACTAACCATTATAGCATCCCTTATAAGCAACGAACATAAGAGGGGCAATAGTCTATCCTTGACCGGTTATAATTAGCTTTTAATGGATTTCAATCGCATAACGAACCAAGCCCCCCTTAGACTAGATAAAAGTTGGATTGTACAATTGGTTAAAGACTAGAGAGCATGGATGGACTTGGAAAGCCCCCACTCAAGAACACCTGGAATAGGGTGGGATTATAAGACAAATATATGGAATGTGCCTGACTAGTGGTGGGCCCCACAGCAACTGTAACATATTTCACTTGTTATTTGTTGTTACTTCAATTAATTAATTTCTTTATTTGTATTCTTATATTGGATGCTTATAACTCTAGGTATTTTTTTTGGTGGCTTTCATTCAAAGTAAACCCTAAGTCATCAAATTCAATGACCGAGGCTTGGATCATGCTGATTTGATGGAGAAAGTTTTTTGGCGGTACCACCGTAATTGGATAGTGCAATTGAACTTCATCAGCTAGACCCGCTGCACCTAAGATGGGCTAAGGTTTAGGAATGCCAAGCCAAGCAAAGTTTGTCGTCTCTGGTGGCACTCCTCCAGTGGTTGAGCCACACGTGCAAGTGGAAGGGGCTGTTGGGATAGGATTAGGAGGGGTTAAGAGGCATGACGATATAGAATGATGGGTATAGTAGTTTATGATGCCTCCAAAGCCACGCGGCACAGAGGAGCGAATCCATTGCTGATATGGCAGAATTTGTACGAGGAAGGAGCAATAAGTTGAGACTTGTTTAAGGTTCTCATGAGAATTTAATATATGATTATGTTACCAAATTGTTGGCCATGTAAGCACTTGATAGCCATTCCGAGCTGTACCTATTTGATGCTGACTTATTCTCCACGGTAATCAACTGAGTAGCATTCATGTCAGAGCCCGGTGATGATCGTAAGATACAGTGGTTGTTGCACCAACAATGCAAGCATGAATAGATGTAGGGCCTTTCCTCGGATACCCCCCATTAGCTTACTACCAGCCACCTGGGCCAAAAGATGCATTTCGGGCTTTCTCCCCCCCTCTTCAGTAGTTTAACATCTGACTTTCCCTATTATTGCTTTCTTTTTTTTACCATTTATATCACTGAGACTGTTTAATTTTTATCATTTGAACTTATTTGTTATTGAACAATTATTTTATCTCAGATTGTACTCTTGTTATCAATGAGTTTAACTTCGATTATTGTTGGCAGCTTCTACCTGCCCTTTGATTGTCATTGCCCTTATAACTTTGCACGGGCAATGTTTAACGGCATAATAGTTATCCATTTTTTTTTATTTGTGGAAACGATATACGGGATTATTTGCTAATCCTATTCATTGCTTTGTAACATGTCCCGCCTGGAATGAAGTCTAAAATCTAAGCATGGAAAAAGATGGGAACAACAATTTGTTAATATTCAATGCCATTGTTAGAGGTATGGTGCAAGAGGAGATCTTTACCGATGCCGACATGGCATCCATGGCTACCCTAGCCTATTAGTATTACTCGTCCTTTTTATGCAAAACGTACTACGCATGCACTTTACCTGGTCAACTATGGGTCCTTGAACTTCTTGACGGCCACCCATGGCATTTGTACGAGGTGTGTCACATATATAAGTATGTTTTCATGACATTATGCAAGGAACTTACAATGACATATGGTCTTGGTCGACTGTCTAATGCTTCTTTTGTTGCTATTTTTTATAGACATTGGCAATAAACGTATCGAACAAGCAACTCCAAAAGCGTTTCCAATACTATGGTGAGACTATATCCTATCACTTTCCCATGGTGTTATCAGCCATCAAGCCTCTATCCCGAGATTACATTAAGCTTAAGTTTGAGCAAGCTGTAATGCATTAGAATATAATTACATATTATTAAGTATACTTTCATATGATTATCATATAATTTCGTATTGTTAAGTATATTTTCATATGGAAACTGTATTTTCTTTGTATTATAATTGTAGGAATGTATTGGTGCTTTGGATTATACTCATATAACTTGTGTCTGCCCTTTTGACAAATAAATTGCCTTTTGCTATAAAAAGAGTGGCTTCACACAAAATATTTTTGTTGTTTGCGCTTCCGACCAGTGTTTCATATTTGTCTCGTGCGGCTAGGAGGGGAGTATGCATGATAGTGATGTTTTCAAAAAAACTGGTATTTAATTTGAATAAAGAGTTCCCATACCAAGTCGCAGGTACCTCCTCTAACTATGCCAGGCATCCAAATACTTTCTTTTGTCCACCAACTAGCTTGTATTAAGTTCACAAATTATCATACCTCAAATCCTTTTCACGATTGTAGATAAATACGATCTCATAGACACTGGCTATCCAAACAAGAAAGGGTTCACTACACAACGAGGACCGGATGTATATGTACTAGTTCTTGAGTGGCAGCAACTTAAGAAATCCTCGAGAATGTTTCAATGAGATCTACTCACAATACGAAATGTGATCGAATGAACTTTTGGTGTTTGGAAAAATAGTTGGGCCATATTACAAGCTCTACTGCCTTATGAATACTGAAGCCAAGATGACATCTTTGGTTGTTCAATGGCCTTTGAAAATTTCATACTCAAACATAGAAGTGATATAGGCCTTAATACAGTTCATACATTGCTAGATAAGACATCATCATCTGTACAAACTATAGAGCCTGATGATACTTCCTGAATTTATGCCAAGTCTGAAGAGGTAGACATTGAATATTTATAAGGTGATAACGAAATGGACATAATAGGTGATAAATTTTGTAGGATGGTTATGCATAACAGGTAGCATCATCGATAATGGCGTGCTTTTCACTCATAAGTCTAACTTTGATACGTGTTATCTAATCAAAATGAATTGTACGAATACAATCTTTAATTGTCGCATATGGTAAGGGACTTTGGCCATTCTATGTTATCATTGTTTGATGAGCATGAAAATTGTAAAATAAGCTATTACTACTTTTGTAACTAGAAATTATGAAAGAAAGAATTAAAACATAATTTACGAATTATTAAATTTATTAAAAAATTGATACAAATAAAAAACAATTGCCAACAAACTATCATCAAAAAATATCAAACAGATAAAAACTATCATATTCTTTATAAATTATCATAAGTCAAGTTAAATTTATTTTAAAATTCCTATTCTAACTCCTGCATTTCAAAACAATTATCATACAGGCCAAGGCCGAGAGAAAGAAGAAAAACTAAAGAAACTATCTCAAAACCATTCAAACGATACGATGATAGACCGTTAAAACAAACTTGGGCAGTAGCAAAACTGTTAGAACGGTTCACTAAATGGTTATTCGGAGAGATTAAGACAATAGTGAAACCATTTGAATAAACCCTCAAAATGCATTTAAACGGTCTGCCTGGAAAAAGAAAAGTTTGTTAACATTAATTTTTTCCATTTGCAATTTGTTCTCAGCTCAAAACTGCAACATGACGAGCGTTATTTGAAGGAGTAATATGAATGTGTTATTTTTAAACTTTTACCAGAGTTAAAAAGAAAAAAGTTTATTAATCCCAATTTTTGTTTCCTTTATAATTTGTCTTTGCGGCTAAAAACTGGAGCTTGAAAAACACTGTTTGAACGAGCGACATGAACGTGTTATCTTAAATTTTTAACAGTCAAATATTAACATTGTTGGTTTATACAGAGTTAGTTCTTTCATTTTTATACGTTTAGAGAGTTCACACCCTGGTGTAATTTGCAAAGCAATTCGGCAAGAGAAATTACTGTAAGCAAAACTGATTAATTATTTTATTATTGAAAAGTAAAGATAAGGTACCACTGACATCAGCATTGACGACGATAAGAAAAAGTACAGAGAGTTAAAATCACATAAACAAAATGACTGGTGGTGGTCCAGGAGGGGGGATGGTATCTTTTGCGGTGGAGAATAGTTGTCCCATTGGCCTCGGGGAAGCTAGGTCACTGGTTACTCATCCAGTCTCCCTATTGTTGTTGGTTATAAAGCATTTGATGCACCTCCAACTGAATGACGTCAATAGAATGACGTTGATAATCCCTCCAACTCTCCGCAGCAGCGTGCTCTTTTTCCATGGACTACCGCTAGAATTCTTTCGACCATTCATTAGCCTGCCACTCCCATTTGAAGCTAAGCGTGAGGGCATCCGTTCTCTCGAAAATGTCCGCAGAGGAGCTATCTCCCACCGTGTCATCATGTTCCCTCATGTCTACAACAGTCTTTTTTTGTTTTTTCGTTTTTTGTTTTTATGTTGTTTTTTATGTTTTTCTGTTTTTTGTTTTTTTTTTTTTTTTGTTTTTTGTGGCTTTGATCGTTTAAGTGTTTTCATCAAGGAGCTTTTCATGGGATAGAAACTTTATATTATTGGCAATTTTAATTTTGTCTTGCCTGGCGCATTTGGTAATGAATAGCACAAACAAGAGAGCAACCTGGTTGTGAACATTTGCTTTGCAATAAAGCTACCCTCACTGGACCTCTATCTCGCACTACTCACCGTTCACATTTTTTCCGTTGATTTTCAATTAGGAGATAATATCTCACAATTGTAATGATTTTGAATGAAATACACAAGTCACTACTGGTAGTCACCAATAAAAAATAAGTAAGCAATAATCGGTGCAGAACAAAAAAGTAGTAAAGTTAGAATTTTCGTTTGCTTTGTGAGAGTTTATTATCTCCCCAGTCAACTGTCTGGCACATACTTGCTTCCCCAATGGCACCAAATAAGGTTATCGGCTTTACAGTAAGGTCCATGGTGCATTTCTTTAGATAAGACTAGATGCTGAGACAATACTCAGGATGCTATACTCATCCTTTAGGTCACCTTATGGGTACACAATTGCGATCCTGTGGTTGTTATTTTTGCTAATCATAGGGATAAGATTGTGGTCCCATATTCACGTCCATAATTGTATTATAGATTTGGCACCATTTGAAGCTCAAGGATGGTGGTGAAATTGTTGGGGACTATCATGTAATCATTCCCCATAGCTTGAAAAAAATATGTGGCCCATCGGGATAGAACTCAATATCCTTCAAAATTGAGTAGAACTCATGAACGAGTTCTTCATACACTTGGCCCAGCTAGGTTAAAACTTCTGCCAACCCCTTTCACTTAAGCTCATGCACAGTGGTGAGTTTGGTGTATGGTGTAGCCATTGAAATCAAGGTAACACTCTACCACCACAACCTTTGTATGATAATGATCGGTGTATTTTTCTGGGCTTCTTCTCTATTAAATTTATAATTATGCCATGCTCTTTTTTTGCTAGTTGTTTGAAACATTTTGTGATGAAGGAAGCCATATCTGAAATAAACAAATGAAAAAATTGGAGAAAAAAAAAAACATAAATAATCGTTAGTTAGATGTTCACTGTGTTATACGTGATACCAAGCCAAACCAACCCAGCCTTCTCCCACTAAGTGGCGTCGGTAATATGGATTTGACGATACCAATCAAATCTGTTTAGGACCATGTCCTTCATTAGATCCATGAAGACAATGTCATGTTTAATAGTTTCTTTCTAACTTCTTTTTGGTCTCTCTCTCTCTCCCTCTCTCCTACTCTTGCCAATCTTCATGCTTTCACATCTTTTTATCGGTACCTCCATTGGACGCCTTCTAATATAGCCGAATCATTTTAAATGATTTTCTTTCATTTTATCTTCAATCGGTCCTATTCTTACTTCGCCCCTAATCTTTTTGTTCCTAATTCTATCTCTCCTTGTGATCCCGCACATCTATCTTAGCATTCTCATCTCTACAATTGCCATCTTCTAAACATGATTATACTTTACTACCCAACACTCTGATTCATATAATAATGTTGATCTTATCACCACCCTTGAGGGAGACTTTCTGATCACACAAGACCCCCAAAACATTCCTTACATCAATATAAATCCCTTCATCCTGTTGCACCATAGATCCAAGGTACCTTAAGTTTTCTTTCTCTACAATCTTTTGTGTGCCCAAACTTACTTCTATGCCACTAGTTGTCCTATTTTTACTAAACTTGCATTTTATATATTCCGTTTTCTATCAATTTAGCCTCAACTCTTTTGCCTCTAACGTTTCCCACCACAATTCTAACTTAACATTCACTTATTCTCTCGTCTGATCTACTAAAATAATGTCATCTGTAAATAGCATATACCACAACACCTTACTTTAAATATGTCTTGTAATCTCATCCATAACTAAGGCAAATAAATACTGTGTAGTAGTTGATGAGTACAAAAAAAAAACACTAATACTCTCTAGTTGAAAATAGTTGGAAACGAAAATGATTAAACAAGTATGGAGAAATCCATTAGAATGGATTAGTCCGGATGCAAAGGAGGGAGAGACTTACATATACTCGTGTAGGCATGAGAAAGAAAAATTCATTCTAACGGTTGGATTGGAGGCGATTACAATGTATTTTCAAACACAGAGCAGATGAGGAGGGGAGGAGGTGGAAGGAGCAGTTGACAGAAGGTGAGGAGCCAGAGGGGAACTGGGATGAGAGATCGGTTGAGAGAGAATATGAGAGGAGAGAAAGCAGCATACGAAACTGAGGGCTTGTTCGCAGATTTTATAAGCTAACCATTCAAATGAATTCACGAAAACCGTTTGAATGGATTGACGGTTCACTGACAAGTCCAAATCGCGAGACCTCGAGAAGATGCATCTCTCCCTCCTGAGGCTGTTTTTTTTTTTTTTTTACTTTGCCCTTATAATTCATTCGAACGGATGGGCCAATGGCCGTTTGAACGGTTTGCAAGGCAGTCCATGGTTGGGTTTCTGAGGCCTCGTTAAGGCTTGTATTCAAAGCTTTGGTTTCCCAAGCCTTTTTTTCCTATACGACATAAAGCCATTCGAACGGTTAAATGACTATCTATTCGAACGACTCAAAAAAAAATGTCAGTGGCACTCAATTGGTAGCTTGGTTTGTGGTGATCATGATTCCAAAACATTTTTTGCTGTTCGATTAACATCATTCCAGTTATGTGGTTTTTTGTTAAGGGATGTTGAAGTTTGCTTCAACTTTGAGAAGGTGGGAAGGTGTAAAAAAGAAATAGAGTTTTAGAATTTTTCTGAAATTTTATGTATTTCAGCGTTCCAAATGCCCCCTAAATTAAGTAAAAATTAAATTTTGTTAACAAATTTTGATTTATTTTAGGCTCATTTTTCCAACTTAATAGACAAAATGAAATAAATTTGACTTTTTTTTTTTATTTTACATTTTTACAATTTTTATTTTTATTTTTTTTATTTTTCCTTTCCTTCCACGAATTGATACTCTAAGCATAGCAGTAGGATCTCAAGCAAAAATCTCAGATACCCTCAAATATATGACACGAGTTGTAAATAACACCTATATATATATATTTTCATATTCATGTTAAATAAAATTATTTATTTATTTAGCTTCACATTTTGTACAAAGTAATAACAAATAATTAAGAAATAGGAATAATTTTATTTTAAAAAGAGTTTTGGGGAAAAATAAAAATAATTCAATAGTAAAACACTAAATTATTTATAAAAAATAATTCAAATCAATCTGAAAAGTTTCAACATAGTTTAAAAAATCTTAATACAATCTGAAAAATTCTAATACAAGCTAATACATGTAAATTAATAAAAATATCGTACAAAATATTTTAATAAAAGCCAATACATATAGATTAATACAAATATCGGTACAAAAGACACAATAATTTATACCGTTTTTCAGGAGATACAGACTGCCAGGACAGGAACAATGCTATATTTATAACTATCACCATCAAGTTTATAGATTTAAAAAATAAATAAATAAATTTCCATCAAGTCCAGAGATAATGGAGGTGAAAAAGTGTATCGGATTGGACGGCTAGAAACTCAAGACGTAATTTGATGCTGCGCACTAGCCCTCTTAATATTTTTGCCTTGAAAGAGACAAAACAATACCACAACGCAAGCTGCCCATGCCTCGTTTCGTTTCAGAAGTTACAACATGTTTGGTGTAATTCCTAATTTATAAATTAGGGGTAAAGTAGCAAGTATACGTGCGTATTATTCTTTTTCGTAAATTTATTTCTTCGTTAAGGGCAAAGTAACATGTATTCGTGTGTATTATTCGTTTCCATAAAGTTTCGTCTTCGTTAATTCTTCTTCCTCCTCTTCTATCCCTGTTGTTTTTCCTTCTACAAATTCTCTTTATTCTTGTTATATCAATAAATTATATCTAGATTCTCTGAATACTAGGTTAATTATAGTAACCTCCCTCAATGAGTTAAACCTTACAGTTACATCCCCTATTTCCTAATGTTTGTCACTCTTAGGCCCCCTCTATTAGTTTGTTTCCTAATACCGTTATGGCACTATAGTAAAAGGACATAAACGCCTTTATTAAGTTTAAATGATTTATGGAGATTTTTGTAATTAATCTAATGTTTAGGAGAGATTTTTATAATTGGTCCAATTATATAATTTTATCCAAATAATTTAGTACAAAAATATTTCATATTAGTTTAATAATATTATATATTATAAATAATTTAATAAATATATTTTATATTAATTTAGTTTATAAAGGTTTATGACAAATATATACAAAATCTTAAGTTAAATACTGATAGCTAGAAGGTTGTTTAATTTGAAAAGGAGATAAGATTTGAATGTTTCCAAGTTGAAGATAAAACAAATCAAGTTCAAGATATGTGCAAGTTTTCAAAAGACAGCAAAATTCCAATTCAAGTCAAAAGCTAAGAATGCATTCCTACACGAACTAGGATTTAGCCAAAGGCAATAACAGAAATTCTAGTATGCCTCATAGGTAGCGAGGAGCGTGATGTTGCGCCAATCAGGTGTTTGGAGCCCGTTGGTGCGTCCCCTTTAATATTTGGCCCAAAACACATTTCA
Organism: Sideroxylon spinosum; assembly: GCA_003260245.2. NCBI lineage: Eukaryota > Viridiplantae > Streptophyta > Magnoliopsida > Ericales > Sapotaceae > Sideroxylon > Sideroxylon spinosum. Next base: position 8,437 of record QLOD02016021.1, on the reverse strand, counting down.
GTAAGGTCCACAGGCTAGACGATGATATATGAAGGTTCGACCCATTGGCCCAAGCACGGCACAAGATTCATGATGGTTCAAGCTTCATATTATTTGGCTGATTTTGTTTTTCATTTTTCTAGATTAGGGAAATTTATTGTAACTCTATAAATATTGACCTAACCTTAATGTAAAGATATACAAGGCCATATTATAGAAATCTAGAGAGTTTATTATTGAAAACCTACTATTATTTCTCTAGCTTTAATTTATTCTTTCTTTACTTTCTGTGTAAAGCAAGAAGTCTATTTTTAGGGTTTGTCAAGTGAATCAAGTAAGAGTGATGGAAGGATTTGTGTGAGTGAATCGTATAAAGTCTTAGTGGAGTCTTGTAACTCGTTTATAGTGGAATTTGTAATCGAGGTTTTTCTCTTTGTAAAAGGGTTTCCTCGTTAAATCTCCTGTGTTATTGTGGGTGATTGATTAGTTCAAAAATTTCAATCGGTATTAGAGCAAGTCACTCTGCAATCTTGAGTGAGATCATTAATCCAAATCAATGAATCCACCATGCGAAGGAGGTTCAAGTTCCAGACTGTAATGGTTCAACGGCACAGACTACTCCTATTGGAAGGTACGAATGCAAGCTTATCTCCTGGGATTCAATTATAAAGTTCGAACAAGAATGGTTCAAGGATAGGAAATCCAACCCACGAAGTCAACGGGCTGATAGAGCCAAAAGCAATTCTGACTTAGATGAAAGCTGAATAAGAAAGTGGTGAATAGAATCTCAAATGAATTTTGTGCGGTAAGTCCTAATGAATTTTGTCAAATCATAAACTGTACAAGTTCGAGAAAAACTTGGTTAGTTCTCTAGAATACTCACGAAGGCAACCAACAAGTCAAAACTTTGAAGTTTCAAAAACTCACATCTAAATTTGAAGGCTTGATGATAAGTGAAGATGTTGACGATTTTTATGTTCGTCTAAGCCATGTCTTCAATTCCTATCACAATCTAGGAGAGCCCATTCTTGAATATAAAGTGGTACATGAAATCTTACAATCTTTTCCTTTGTTTTCGATTCTAAAGATATAACTATTGAATAAGTCAGGGAAGTAGATTTTATAAGAATCAAGGACCTTGTGGGTTCACCACAAGCCTATGAGGCTTACATGCTCAACCCTAGAAAAACCTCTAAAGGTATTGTTCTAAAGACTGTGGAAAAGGAAGAAGAAGAAGAAAAAGAAGAAGAAGAAGAAGAAGAATCTAATAAAGAGTTAGCTTTCATGTGAAAGAAGTTTGTTAAATATTTGAAGAGGGCCAATAATTCAAAACTCAGCAAAGCCAACAAGCAAGAGTATAAGCCTCATGAAAAAGGTAAGAAATATAAGAAGGACAGAAAAGAAGGAAATAAGAAGAAGTCCAAACAAATTCAATGTTTTGAATGCCAAGGGTTTGGAAAATTCACACAAGACTGTGGCAATAAGAAGATGAAAAAGAAACAAGCTAATGTTATGAATGCCACGCTTGATGATGACTCCAACTCTGATGAGTCCTCTACTTCAACTTCCTCAGACAATGAAGATAATTTCATTATTTTGCTAGCTTCTTATGCTTTCTCTACAAGAACACCTTCTGGATCCTTGAGCAAATACTGAGCTATCAAATCATGAGGACGACAACTTTGAGAATGAATTCAGTGACGATCTTCAAGAAGCTTACAATAGCCTTTTTGCCAAATTTTGTGATCTAAAGAAGCGAAGATTAGCATAGCATCAAAGAACTAATATGCTAAGGAGTGAATAAAATGCCTTGAATATGAAAAACAAGGAACTTTTAGGTAAGCTATCTACTTTTGAATCTAAAATAAAATTTCTCAGTCTCGGAGTACGGAAAAAATTTAAAGCTGCACTTGAGGAGAAGAATAAGAAGATCAAAGAACTGGTAAAAATCATTGGAGAATTACAAGCAAACAGCAATGAACTAATAGAGAAGATAAGACTTAATGAAAAGACAATTGGAAAGGTGAATTCTAGTTCAAATGTATTTGAAGAAATTTGGAGTAATTAGAGGCCATATAGAGAAGTAGTGTGTAATTGGATGCATCACAAGAATCAGAACTGATAATGGGAGAGATTTTGAGAATTAGAAATATGTTGATTTTTATGATGAAAATGGAATTAAACATGAGTTTCAAAGCCAAAGACTCCTTAGCAAAATGAAGTCGTGGAAAGAAAGAATAGAGTTCTACAAGAAATGACGCGCTAAATGTTGCATGGAAAGAAATTTCTAAGGAGGTTTTGGGCTAAAGTTATATACGCTGCATGTTGCATAGCTAATAGTGTGTATCTTTATCATGGTACATCAAAAACAGCCAATGAGCGTTTGGAATGATAAGAAGTCCAATGTCAAGTATTTCCGAGCTTTTGTGTAGAGATCCAAAATTGTTAAATATATATTTGAAATTTATTTTATTATTATTTCAAACTCAGAATTTTCTTAAATTTCTTTTTTATTTAATTATTTTAAATATGACATGGTTATTTAAATACTAGTGTGTAATTATATATATACATAGTACAAGCACTAGGCATTTTTTTTTCTCTATTAGTTAAGAATAGGGGTGGTTTTCTATTAGGTGTGAGAGGAAGCAAGTCCTATCGGTGTAAAAGGGTGGTGCCTGTGTTATGATAGCTTAAATGGGGAGTTAAAATCTGATTGGTGGTTTGAGTGGCAGAAATGAATGCTGCATGGGGGAGGCAAAAGGTAAAACCTCTAAGGGAAGATTAGTAGGAGTTTGTATAAACCCTCCTTATTAAAATTCCAACTTTTTTTCCCTAACAAATCTGAGTTAAAGAAAGAGTTAGAAGATACACTTATAGCACTAGGTGTTCTTGTAAAAAAATCATGTAAGAAGGAGAAAAAGGATTCTACTTATGTTTTTTCTGAAGCATGCCCGTTCGATTATGTGAATAGCTCGGAGTGAGATCGTTGGATTTTTCAGTAGAAGAGCCAACTTGAGTTGGTGGTTGTGCTTTACACAGTGTTCATCTACATGTATAACGAGATAGGTGGGGCTTAGCATATAAAATTATGTTTTCTTCATGTATTTGGAAAAGAAAAAAAAAAAACAAGATGTGTTTGATTATATCTATATGTGCATGAGATGAAAGCTTGATCCATGTATTAATTTTGTTGTATGAAATTCTGGACTTTTTACACTAGAACTAATGTATTATTTTTACATGAAAATTATACTTAGAAGTTGAATTAAATTTTATAACTGTACCCATGCAACTAGACATATAAAGGAGTATTAAATAAAAAGTTTAGAACGTTTAGAGTTAAAATGAATTTGATAAAAATAGTCAAACTTGACTGTTTGGTTGGGATTTTTATGCTGGGACCAGTATGTTATTTTTATATAAAATTCATACTTATAAGTTGAATTAATTTTTGATATTTTTACCTATGAGATTACTATCAAAATAGTATCTAGTAAAAATTTATAATTTTTTGAGTCAATGAATTTTATAGAAACTGTGAAAGTGGACTATTTGGTTTAAATTGCCACATTGGTACCAGTCTAGTTTTTTGTACAAAAAATTTATTTAGAAGCTAATTTAATTTTTAAACATTATACACATGAAACTAGACATGTTATAGAATATATAATAAAATTTTCATAAATTTTATAGTAAAAATGAATTTTATAAAAATAGTGAAAGTCGACTATTTGGTTTATGTTGTTACAGTGGCATCAGTTCGATTTTTGGTATAAATGATATATTTAGAAGTCGAGTTAATTTTTGAAATTTTTATATGTTAAACTAGACATTTGGGTTAGCCTCTTATAATGTTTCAAAATTTTGGGATTGAAAATAAAGTTTATATAACTGGTGAAAATGAACTGTTTTGATTGTTCCTAGACAGAAACAACCATTTAATGTTTCTAAAACCTGTATTAATTAGGTACATGAATAAATTGTAAATTTTATTTTTATGAAACTATGGTTAATTCTAAGCAATTTAGGCTTCTAAATTATCTAAAAATGTTTTATTTTCTATTTTACATGAATTATCTATGTTTTGCCCAAAAATCTACCTCTCTTAAGACATGTTTGATAATAAATTTTTTACTTATCAAATTAGTTATATATATTGTCTTGCATATGGTTGCATGACATTTAATTTGATAGATTTTGTAATGAGAATAATGTTTTTGGAGGGGCAACATGAAACTTAGGCCCAAATGATTGTTATATCTCATAAGACTTATAAAGTAAATGATTAATAGAAGAAACCTAATTTAGATATAATCTTTTGTATGATGTGCTATCATTAAATGAACTTTGCCCTAAAACCTACGTAGGGTGGTATAGCATAGCCGGTAGGCTAGAAAACTAGAAAGTATATATACAGCTTGCGCTAGCGTATATTAGTACCAAGACTATGGGATCGGTTTGCCTATTAAGATAAGATGAGATGGAATGGGACTGCATGACCAGGGCCAAGAGAACATTGGGAGCTATAGGACCAATTGTATCCCATGACTGAGGTTTGGGCATTGTGAGTACATCTGGGACTGCAGAACCAGTTGCACCCTACGGCTTTAGCTAGAGGATTTGATGAGTACATCTAGGAATACAGGAATAGTTGTTTCCCATGGCTTGGGCCTAACGATTATTTTAGATTTAGTTCTACGACCACAAACTAACATTGCAGATTACCTGACCCAAAGTATGATATTGATATGTGTATATATATGGATATTTTGATGTGATTAAGGTTATGGATGTTGTTTTAGCATGAGACTGCGGGATCATGGCTAAGTAAATTTTTAATTTAGAACATTATGTGATAACGTGAAAATTGTAATATTAATGTGAAGTTAATATTATTAAGTATTAAATGCTTTGATAAGCTAGAACATATGCCTACACATGCCTTAACATGTTAGAGCACATTCAAACATGTAAACACATACTCACTATGGTTGACACAAACTTAAAAATCAAAAGCTTATTATTATAGAGCATTAGAAAAGCTCTAGAAATCAGGAATAATTTAAGATTGGTTAATCCATTAGTGTCTTAGTCATGACTTCCTTTAGATGTATCTAACATGCATCTTTGAATTGTCATCCATATTGCCATCACATTGAGCATGCTTGCATACCTGATCATATCGACTGCATCACTCCCATCACATTTGGCCCTTCACATAGGTTAGATTATCATCAGTAGGAACTAAGCTCTTGCTTTGAGCAGAGTTCCTTTCCAAATTGGTGGACAATCATTCATCTTACATTAGGCTCCTAGGCCGTTCAAATGGACTAGATCAACACCACCAGGAACTAAGCTCCTTATTTAAGTTAAGTTCCTTCCCCAAATGATAGACATTCACTCATAAGTGCTAGGCTAGTGTAGAGTGATTACACTTGAAAAGTGTAATAATAAACTCCATAACTTAGCATTAGAAGCATATATTGTTTAATAAATTTACAAGTTTTGTTAATCTTTATCACTTATTTGTTTTATTCTATTTAATGTAGGAAAGAAGAGGAAATAATCGTGATTAACAGTGATGAAGATATGGCATACAACAACAACGAGCCCTTGGTCTCCACATAAAGAGCCCCTATTCGGACTAAAGCAAGAACAAGGAGAGAAAAACAAAACAGGAAGTCAGAGTAGGGACGGTCCAGACCATCTCCCATCTGATCCGGACCACTGTAACAAAGTCCTGAAGACGTCAATGCACTGTGGTTTGGACCATTCCCTAGCTGGTCCGGGCCACTGCTCCATAATTTGAAGATATTAACACACTATGGTCCTGATCATAGCCACGGGTGGTCTGAATCACTGGGTAACTTAGGATTCCATTTTTTAGTTTTTAGGATTTTGTGAATGACTCTATAAATAGAACCCTTAAGGGATTGTTCTTAGAATTCGTTCCAGTCGTTACATAGACTAGTTTACAGAGTTTTATTTTGTTTCTTTCTCTTCATTTCTAGTTAGAGAATGCTCTTTCACTTTCTTGGAATTCTCTTGGAAGATTTGTTACTTTTTGCATTATTTCGAAGTACGGTATTTGAATCTTTCTTTTAAATTAATGAATGCAATTTTGTATCATGTTTTTATCTATATTGCTTAAGATGTTTTGAGATGTTTTGGATTTCATGTTAGGCTGAAACCCTAGTTCTTGATTCAACTAACCAAGGAAGGGTGGATGATTATAAAATTTATGATGTGCGTAGACTTATGTGTATTGTGCGAAAACGTACACGTGGAGATCTACACTTTTTAGATTTAATTTCATTTATTTCAAAACCATTCGAAAACAAAAACCCTTGATCATATTCTTGGAAATTACTAATAAGGATTTTTGAATCTTAAAACTTTTCTTATATTTTTGCAAAATAGACTTTAAATCTAAAACCCTAATTTTATTAAAAAATATCTTCCAGTTTTATAATCCTAAACACAAGTATAAAACTGAGATAGGGAGAATTTTATATGCTTTCACGAAAACATCTTTCCGATATACCTTTCCTTTACGTAAAACTTAGCTCGTGTATTAAATGCACATCAGATTATGAAACAATCAATCCACCTGGAATTGAAAGTTGAATCAAGGCATTTATCTCTTAATTGAATTGTAATTTTTTGATTTTATTTACTTGTCACCTTTAATTCTGAATTTTAGTTCTTTGTTTAGATTAAGTTTAATTAAGTAGTTTGCATTTAATTATAATTTGAACTCAATCCAAAACCTCAAACACTTGAAGCCGTCAGTTTTGAACTAGGTAGTGAATTTCTTTAATCCTGGGAAACTTAGAAATTGAAATAATAGGTTCTTTGTGGATTCGACCTCGTTCTCATTAAGTTAAAACTACACTGTACACCCGTGCACTTGGGGGTAATTTTTAGACACAATTTCTAAACCCAGTCATGTTTTTAGCGGTATTGCCAGGGAACCTAAGATTATTTTTTAAGTTGCTTTAGATTAAAGTTTATTTACTGTATTTTATTTAAAAAATAAATTATTATTAGTTTTTATTTATATTTCTTTTGCAAAGTGATCTCAAGAAAAGAATTTCTAAATTGCGAAAAGAGATCGAATCTTTGGAAATCTGAATTCAAAAAAAAAAAGAACAACTTGAACTTTTTGAAATTTTTAAGCAAAGAAGGGTATTCCATAGAAATCTCGTTGATTTTGAATTTAATTTAAAAATTTGCAATAGAGAACTAAAATATCTTCATAAACAACTTTTGAAAATAACTTTTTGAATTTTTTTTTATTTCCTAGAATTCCATTTTTTTGTTATCTAGTTTATAAGTACTTGGTATCATGGGGAAAATGGTAGACAGTACATCATAAAAATCTCACTGTTCCTTTCGATACCGAAATTTTCTCGTATACGTTCCCATATCATCTACTTCTACCCCTATAGTAGAAATGGCTGGAAACCCGTTATTCCTAGACATTCAATGAGAGATATAATCCAACAAGATAGGCATGCACCTGAATCATGTATAGTGTGGATTGAAAATCAAAGACCTTATAAGTTTAAACCTAGAATGATCCAACTTCTGCCAACCTTTCATGGTATGGAATCTGAGAACCCTTACGAACACTTAACTAGGTTTAGGAATATTTGTGTGACACTCAAAGATCAAAACTAGCCCGTCGATTTAGTATTCCTAAAACGTTTCCATTTCTCTCTTAAGGATAAAGCCGTTAGGTGGTTTGAGCTTTTGCAACCAAATTCTATTCATTCTTGGAAATAAATGCAATCAAAATTTCTAAAGAAAATTTGCCCGCCAAATAAAACTAATGTCATTTAACATCAAATTTTGAATTTTGCTCCTCAGCCTGGTGAGACCTTTTATCAGTGCTGGGAAAGATTCAAAACACTCTTACATTCTTGTCCATACCATGGATTCAAAGTCTGGCATCTAACTAGTATATTTTATGGATCCTTAACACCACAACTTAAAAAATTGTGGAAACAATGTGTAATGGTCAATTCTATGATAAAACCCCTATGGAAGCTTATGAATATTTTGAATTCCTAGCTGAGGATAGACAAACATGGGATACTACAGTATCCCAAAATCCTCAATTTGCTATTGCAACACCTACCAAGGGGATACACAAGTTGACTGAATACGATGAACTAAAGGAAAAAATAGCAACACCATCATGGGAAATTGAAAAGCAAAAAGGAAACACCACCTGTCAAGGAACCTGTAGCAAGTGTCTACTGCCTTATGTGTGATAGCCAAGCACATAAGACTGATGACTATCCAACTATCCCGGTTTTTCATGAAGTGGTTCAAAGCCAACAAACTAGTGAAATGTCTATTGAAAAAACAAACACACGTGTACTATGCTAGATATCCCAAGCAATCAAGAATGTAAATAATTGAAAGCGGAAGACAATATATGTGGCGA